>QRAM01000040.1:327458-347658 GCA_013436055.1 Halocynthia roretzi
CCCCGTTACTGTTGCTATTAAATTTTATTGAATACACGCTGGAATTTTTATATTTATGAAAAGGGGTAATTGAGCTTTGGGGAATTGGATTTCGGGGTAACGATGTTAAATGGATACAGATAGAGTCATATGTTAATTCCATAGACCATCATATACAGTGCAGTACCTATATTCATTTTTCATTTCATTCATTCAACCTGATTGTAATGAATTTCCTGGTATATGAAACTCATTTTACGAATAAGAGGAATAGTATTGTTAAATAAAAAGCATAATGTTATAATAGCGTAACGGCATTTTAAGGCGGTAATACTGTTGAAGTGAAGGTTATACCGCACATCATTTAGCATTTCACGTTTTTTTCAGCTATATGCACTTCGTTCAACACTCAATGTGGTGGTTTACCGATTACATTTCCGAAGAGGTACGTTGATCTGACCAGCCTTTCTGTTGAGAAATGTCCAAACGAGAACGGTAAAGTATAGAATTCAGCTACAAAATGACAGCAGATTACACTTTCATTTTTTTTTAATATATTTAAAGATATTACAGACCTTTAAAAATTTGAAATGATTTAATACAACGTCAATCGTATTGCATATGTCATTGTTATATTCTAGATCGCGCTATCGCCTCAATAAAGTGTCTTTCAGTCTCAGACACCGGTCTTGCAGCATTTGACATGCAGACATTTGCTTGTTTGTCGTGCAATAAGAGTATTTCGAGCATAAACGCCTCAGTAAGTTAGAATTTTCGACAAATCAGACAACATTATACTGTAACTGTACCTCTGTGCAGATTGAAGAGGCCACCACGGCATCAGTGACCACTGCTGTCGGACAACTGCAACTGCTAACAACAGGAACCGTAACTCCTACTCAAGCTACGGCTGTTACAAACTTACTGGGGAATTTGACTGAAGCCACTCTTACTAGAAACATCACAGTAAGATAAACACGCTACAGTAGTTCAAACACATATGTACCGAGCCCCTATATAGACAATTAACAAATATAAACACGTATTTAGTGGAGCGCGTTTCTGTAATATGGTTTCCGGACAATCTGTATATTTTCATTCATTTCTCTCCATAGTGAATCGTAGCATTTTGTCAGTTAAGCAATTACGTTACATAGAGACATCATTGGTAAAGGAATGATTGCAGTATACTGTATAACCTATATCTGATTAATACTTATTACATATAAATATAAGTGAGTGTGTGTGTGTGTGTGTGTGAGTTTACCGGCTTTACGCTATACAATACTAATTTGTTGGACCGATATTAACCACATTTGGTGTGCTGACTCGGGGGATCCTGGCACTGGAAGCACGCTCAGGGAATGCTCGGTTTTCAAAATGTATTAAAACTGAATCACATGATTGGTTCAGAGTTCATACACATTCAGTTTTCGTTTCACTATTATTATGCGCAAACGAGCAGACGTACTAATTCTTTTGCAACTGTTTAAATTTTGCCGAGGACAGGTGGTAAACTAAACTATGTTTTATTGCAGGTCACTAATTCCACAATCTCAAACATACTATTGATTACTGAGCAAGTAACGCCGGCATTAACCAGCTCAACAAACAGACAGTTCAGTATTATACTAAATATTAATTTATTTCATAACTGACTAAATTTGAATAGTTTACTAAACTTGGTACTTTGGTTAGTTCAGGGTAGCTTAAATGAAGGGTGAGGGGTAGGATAAGTTTTACCTAACCCTCCCCTAACCTTCATCAAACCTAGCCTAACCTAAGCTCACCAAACCTACTCTGACCAAGTTTTCGGACGGAACAGAGTAGTACCATGAATATAACATATTCCAACTGTCTCTTACGATGTTAACAAATGACCAAGGTCAGGTCTCGAGTCTTCTCTTGGGATGAATGAGTTGGGTGAAGTCGAGAAATAAAACCAAACGATTCAAGTCGAGTCAAATCGGGTCCTTAATTGAACAATGTGAGCACCACGTTATTGAGAGATAATATATTTGTAATGTAAGTATTCCAGTGAATGCATAACCAAGAGTTCAATTAAATGACAATGCAGTGCTAAAAGTCGACTTATTAGACTAACTCGAGTCAAGTCAATTCAGTCAAGAAATTCGAACACACTTGAGTAATATAAAGCTGAATATTAGTATGCATATATAAAGAAAAAGCAAGCCAATCGAAAATCGAAATAATTATGAGCGTTTTAAGCTTCTCATTTCCCACACAATGTCATATAAGAAACTTTTGGTATTCACGCTATTATAGATGTTCGCAAGATGGTAATAATATCAAAGGGTAAATTGGGTGATATGATTAGTGGTTGCAGTGTATGTTGGTTGTTGGAGAGTGGGTCAGAATGAGTTTCCATAATCTGGCTTCCTGAACTTTTCTGTATCATAGTAATTTTTCCAAATTCCGCTAAAACCGTTTTCTCTCAGTATGTACTTCTAGCCTAGTCATTCTTTTGCAGAGAAATACAGAACGTACTAGTAAAAACAATCGAAGTGTTCGTGCAAGCGTTAAAGTTGCCACCAAATTCAAGCACAGTTACTATTGCGACTGAAAGATATGTAGTGAAGGTTTGTCTCTATTGATTGACGTGTTCTATCGTAAACATACATATCATCCGTATTCTATTCATGTCTCTCTCTTCCAGTGGAATTTCTTCAGAGTTCTGAAAGATTTTTTCAATTCACCTTAGAAAAATAATGAAAAGCAGCACTGAAGCAGTATTTAAACTATTCTGTGACAAATAGATTTTAAGGTCATATAAATGCAAGTATTTTAATTATTTACCAAGGAACTGTAATCAGTTGCTATTGCAATTGTTAAAATTGGAGAGATATATATTACCGGTATTATGTGGATACTTCCTTTCTGAATATATGTTGATAGAACATCTCTATGAGCTAAGCATGAGGACGATAGTATATTAAACGTCCTTCATCTCGTACAAAAGGTCTTTCATGAATAAATTGTAAAAATTTGCGTCAGTAATATTGTGGTCGGTAAAAGATTGTATCAAACCTTCCATGCCCTACCTATACGTCACTGTGCTCTTTTTTTACTTTATGCACTTTTCATTACTCACTTTTTACTCAGACACCTATGAATTCAGTATATTGCTCACAGGTTGATAGACCAATGGCGACCGGAAAATCAGCAGGAGAAGCTTACGTTATTCCATTGAACTATAGCTTAAAATCATATCAAAATAGAACTGAAACACAATCTCCTGATCTCGTACCCAAGAAAACGCAGGTATATTTTAATCTGTGCCATTATTTTGTGAAAAATTGAAGAACTAAAACGTGAGTTAACACAAGTTGATAACGCATCAACGTAAGTCCGTGCTGTTTTTAGTCCGTATCCTTCACGGTACCCGCTGCTGTACTGAATTCACTACTATTCGGGGCATCCCTCACACCTGGGAATTTGCATGTGTTCGTTGTGTTGCACCAAGACGCCTCTCTGTTTAGTTCCACCAATGACTACACAACCGAGGTAATAATTAGTAAAAATGAGCTAGCGATAAGATAAGAGAGATAAGCTTCCCGAGCAAATCAGAAATTAGGTAGAAATACGATAGAATGTTGTATTAGGGAGTGCAGTGTCGGTCGGTATAAATACGCCCCTGACGAGTTTGATCCGATGGTAGCCGTGAATTGAACTAGTGTTGAAGAATTGTTGGATTTTGATTAACGCCAGTGTTCCGTAAATTCAACGGACCAATCAACAATCAGTATACAATATTAAATAGGTATTGGCATACAAAAATCCTTCATGTTGTGGTTTTCATAGGTCCTTCAAGCTTCGGCTAGTGGAATAGAATTTGGGGGCATACATGCACTCGGCGGTGATTTTGATGTGGAATTTCAGAATCAAGCGAGTCCAACTGCAGAAATGCAGAATAAGGTTCCTACAAGACAGGTAGAGTTCTAATTTTTCTCTTCTTCTTTCTCCGTAATGCATAACCCATGCTTATAAAAACTGTTCGCTTGTAGATATTGAAGTTTGTGTTCCAATGTGTGTTTTGGGACATCAGAAATACCAACTGGTCACCGGACGGCTGTAGTCTGACTATATCGAACGGCGATTATACCTGCACATGCAACCATTTTACTAGTTTCGCTCTTCTCATGGTATCACTATAATTAAATACGATCTAACATTCTTCTAAAGTTTTCAATTGTTCTAATCACTTTTACAGCGTGTGAAAAACGTTACCAAAGACCTTGATATCGATTACTTCAGTTTGATTGCCTGCTCCATTTCTCTTGTCAGTCTAGTTTTGACTATAATCATTTACGTCGCTGTACCGTGAGTAAACTATATTTTAAAAACTTTATGAAGAATTTGATATGACCCAATGATAAGACCAGATAAGCAATCGATCAATGAAATCTAGAATTAGACTAAATTAATTGAACAGTATAATTTTAAGCTTGTCATATCGGTACATGCCTGTCGGCTGCAAGTAATACCGATGGCAGGCAGGTCAACTCAACATTGATTTGTTTTTTTTTACTGGAAAGATAACGCAAGGCATATAAGACGATTGCAATTGATAAATAAATCGACTTTTCCTTGTCCAATGTCTAAGTTTTCACGCTTCTTTTTGTCAATCTGTTCAAGGGAATTGCGGAAGCGAAAAGCAACACCAATTCTGTTGAACATATGTATCTGTCTCAGTCTCGGCTATCTTTTCTTTTTAATTGGAGTTGACAAAGTAAACTATGGTACATTCTGCAACGCAGTTGCTTTGATACTTCACACTACGTTCTTGTGCGCTTGGTATTGGATGCTTGTGTATTCACTGAACATTTATTATGCGTTGGTCAAGGTACAACAAGTTTATAGCTGAAAATTGTCTGGATTATACATATGGCGTAATTTGACCTAAATTGTATCCAGGTGTTTGGAGGAAGATCCTTAATCCAGAAAAAGGCATTCATGTATTTTCTTGGATATGGTGTTCCGATTACAATAGTTCTTATAAACTTCACTGCAACTACGGTTATAGATTCTCGCAATCCGAACGATAAAAGTAAGTAACACAAATGATTCTAGGGAACCATTTTCTTACATAAAGTTTCCATTTTTCAAAGGCAACAACAACTCGTTCTTCGAATCGGAATACCGCGCTGAGCATGCTTGCTGGATCAGCAATTACAGCTTCTATATTGGATTCCTTGCGTCAGTGAGCGCAATTTTGCTGACGAATATAATTCTCTTCTTTATAACTATTAGGAGACTAACTTGGAAAAAGCAGGAGGTTGGTTACGAAAAAAATGTTGCAAATTGTCCTCAGAGAGAGAAAACATATTAAGCCTATATGAACGTTTAAAATAGGGATTAGAGTTAGTACAATTCCTAGTCCTGAATTTATGACTTTAGATAAAGTTTTTATCAGAGATGCTACTTATTATCATTTCAATACACAAAATTTCGTCTTTCAACTCCCAAATAGAAAGTTGTCCCGTTCAACCATTTCACGTAGTCTACCGCACTAATTCCATTACTCTTTTTTAGATCCGATCCAGCAAGGAAGCAACTGACATCAAGCAACAAATCCTCATGGCCGTCACATTGGTTTTAATGATGGGACTGACATGGCTATTTGGTTACATCATGATGTTTTCGACTGTGGAAATTTACTTCACGATATTCTCAACTCTGTTCAACGTCTTCAATGCTACCCAGGTAATGCCAGATACTATCAGTCTACACTGGTACAGCGTTGCGCCTATTACCATACATATGGTGGCTACAAATGATATTGGTTACTACCATCCAGGGAGCTTTTTATAAATTAAAAAATCTATGTTAATATTTTAATTTGACGATATGTCGGGAAAGCACAGCCCGCAACGCGATTCGAGGAGATCCGAGGTCTAGCGTAAATAGGTTGGGTGGAGAAAGCGCCCAGAAAAAAAAGCAGACTGAAACTGCAAAGTTTTAATAGGATGATGATAATCGGTAGATCATTTACTCGTCGATAGAACTCTTTTACTTTGCGTTACACTTCATTTTGCAAATCCCACTTCTAATCATTACAGGGTCTTACTATATTCCTTGTGAACTGCTTGAGGCAAAAGAAAGTTCGTAACATGTGGCTGATTCCTGTGCTCAAATTCTTCCGCTGCACAAAATGTCTTCCTTCGGCCAGAGAACGACTTGTCGATTCAATCAATAATGCGACTATGTCTACTTCTAAAACGGATACCATAGCTCGTGCGCAGCCTTCTACCACCACCACCACTACGACTTTGTGAAACGCGCGTGGATGTTCCTGTTCACCTTTTAGTGGAAATGTAGCACAATAATTAGCATTGTGTAAACTGATTATTGATTTTATTAAAGTAGTCTGGGGCTGTAATGTGGGTATGGGTTTTTCCTCACTGTTTCAAATAACCTTACGAAAGAAATTTTATGAGATTGAGATTTCTTGATTAAATCTTGATCTTGTTCTTGTTCTCCTGCAGTGGACCATGCGTTATCTCACTTCTTTTTTTAGCACTACACCACTGTTATTATGTATTTAAAGAACATTATATACTGGCTTCGTATAGTAACATCATTTCCGTGGAAACTGGTTCGATTTTCGTAATTGTTACCGCTGTCCCTTATTGACTGTTAGCGGTTAGTTTTTATGTATCGACGTGCTCGTTCGACTATTCGGGCAAGACGAAGAATAGATTTACTTCACGGTATATATAATAGGAAAGTAGTAATTGTACACAACAGCTATTATCAATAAGGATAAATTATGAATCTTGACTTTTCAAATTAACGAAACAATTCAAATAACGTTGTAAGACATGTATAATCGATAACAATCATTTACTGTAAATAATTGTTTATTTTTGATGCTTCAATGCTATGTAATATCTGATTTTTTGCTTGCTTTAATTAAAAGTGTGAATAAACATTAACCTCAATAGCATGTTGTCATTCATTTAAATACATTATATAACAGTCGAGATTGAAATTAGAACACACAGATTCAGATTATTGGAACCACTCCCCACCAAAAGATTACATGAATCACATTATACCAATAACTGTACTCCATCACGTTCGTTCAGACATTCGGAAATGCACATGAGGTTAAAATTCATTGTGATTTATATTTACTTGTGTAATGTTACCAGATTGATAGCCCAGAAGTTGAAAATCTAATAGTGTGATGCAGAAGGCTAGTCATAAAACAAATCAGACTAGCATTCACTCCGCAACTTTGTTCTTTATACTTGATACAAATCTGACAATTATCATATAGCTACATTGCTCACCAGATGACAATATCCTGTAAGCCTTTAAGAATTAGCGTAACATGAAAAACTGGAATTGTACACAATTATGCAGAACTCCCGTCGTTGTCAATTGTAAAGTTGTCACATTATACCCACTAGCATCACTGTGCTTAGTTCAGATCAATGCAGTATTATCTACATTCTACATTGCGTGTGATTGGCAGCAAACTATTAGCACTCTTTGGCACTTTTGGCCTGACTTGTATCATTTCCGGCACTTACAGGTCGTTTCTTTAGAAAATAGAAATCTGCTTAGTTCTTGTGTAAAATGCCACGAATATGGTCAACACCATTGTCGTTGAACAAAGCAGCCGCACGACCTGCAATTAGTTTTTGTGGGTGGTATTTTTCGATAAAATCGTGCACTTTTTCCAAGTCGCTAGCACTTCTTCAATCTCGCCCGTCTGCTCTTAGACCTGTTCTTCATAGTTCTGACATTCCTGTACCATATCCATCATCAGGAGATGATGAGTCTTTATTAAGTTTCAGACCTGCCTGTGTTGATGAAACTGAAGTGAGTACTGTTGACATTCAGCTCTTGTTATTGGCATGTATCTGTGTGTAGCACATATATAATTTGGTGTCAATCACACGCAAGTTAGAATATAGATGATACACTGCATGATGTAAACACGGTGGTGCTAGTGGTAATAATGTGACAACTTTACAATTGACAACGACGGGAATTCTGCAGAATTGTGTACAATTCTAGTTCATGTTGTAACGCTTCGATACACATGGTCTACGTCACAATACGTTCTTCGAGACTTGTGTTGAATGTTAATCCTAATAATCAATGACGAAAATGAAATATGTACGCGACATCAAAAATCAGCCAAAGCAAGTTTTTTTTAAGCTATACTTTGTACCGTCTAACACAAAACTCAGGGAATGCATAAAGCTTGAAGTCACGTGCTAATTTGCTAATTCTGAAACAAAGACAAGAAGAAGAAGAAATATATTGGAGAAAACTGAAAATTGTCTGCAGCGCACTACACACGACTTGTTCTCTTGCATACTATCTAAATCTCTTGCGAGCGAATTATCGAAACGGTCACTCGCCATCTCGCATATTTTATGGTAACGATTACAATAGAACTCCGCTCACAGCGAGAGTTAGTTAATAAGGTAACTATTAGCTCTATCCGTTGAAAATGGAGCAAAGGTCACAACATTTCTACATATTACCCTCTACTGCCATCTCCCGACTATAGAACTAGTAGAATCCCACAATATAACTTCTACTTTGCATCAATTGATATGTATTACTTATCAGTTATTCTGATTTTTGCTTTCTGATCCAAAGTCTGACACATGACGTGATAGGTTTCTCTTCATAATCGGTAAACAATCAAAATATGACGTAAGGAAATGGAAAATTCAAATGACACGACTTTGACGTCATGTGATAGTTGACTGACAGAATGACGTAATTCAACTGCTTTGTTTACAGTTACACTTCTCCTTTCGTTGGACAAGTAAGGATTTAGAGAACTTGAAGTATGGGTAGTTTTACCGGGAATATTATGGAGAAATAATGGTCATTTTAGAATCTCTGGAATAATACATTACAGAAAACGGGAAGTTTTATTTCGATGTCTTTTTTTGTTACATTTGAAGAAGGCAACGAAAAGTTTTATTTCCATGTCTTTTTTGCTACATTTGAGGAAGGCAAAATTTCTGACGGTTGTGGCAACAAATAAGTTTACTAGCGATATGAATTGAAGTTGCTTGGACTAGAACGGCGCACATAGCACTGTATGAACTTCAAAGAACATACAATGGTTACATACTGGAAGTAACGGATCAGTTTGTATCGTTGTTAGCCGCTCGACATCATTCATACATGTTTTGAACCTATTACATTTTTTGCACTGCCAAAGTTCAAGTACATTGTATCTGTAGTAATCGGTTTTTAATTGGCTCCTGCATGTGTATGCGTTGGCACATTATGTTTGCTTAGTGAAGTACAAAATGCAATGTTTTTTCAAAGAATCTCCTAAATCAGGGCTTCCTAAACTTTTTAGTAGTCTAAAACTAGTTTACGTAGTCTACAACTCTGTTAAGATTAATGTTTTGCACTAGTTTCAATAATTGCGTTTCGTAAGTCAGAAAATGTACGATTTTATAGAGGTAGTACTTTGTGTGAAATTGGTGTACTCTTTGCGACCCCTAAAACTCGTCGCGCGAATTCTTCCTGAGTCGCGACCCCCAGTTTGGGAAGCCCCGCTCAAAATAATCGGCACCAGAAGTCAAATAAATCTATTTTGATGTTAGCTGACAAATAGGTAACACAAATAACCTCATCCTAGAAAGCCAGAGTGTTGTGTCATACAAGACTGATGCTCAGAGTAGATTTAAATAACTTATAATGAATCACGGTTAAAAAGTTTAGGCTTAGCCACAATACACAGAATTATAAATGCCAGTAATTATAGATTGTATCAGTCAAGTCAAATTCAGTTAACTTTATTTTACAATTCTCCCCTATAAATAACAACACCAGTATAGTTCTTGGTGATTTCTCAGCATCTATGCCAGCCAGGAATTTTGCGATAGCATTTTCCAAGTCAGGATAAGATGTTTGTGTGTAAAAGAATACTTTAGGTGTAAAGTCGATGCAAAGTATGCACAAAGTATCGCAAAAAAATTAGGCCTCAGTGGAAAACTAATAATTTAAAAGGTGTGAGCTGTATTTGAGGTTGCCTTCGATGAAATATTAAGTTAGATATGTTAATTAATATATACATAGCAGTTAATTGGATTTTACACTAATGAAAAGAACAACTAGTCAGTTGACTGCATTATTTATATTTATTATTAGCGAAGAGCAAACATTTTTCTTGGTGCAAAATATCTGCTATTCAACTGATAATTTCATTCATTGAGGGAAATTGGGAAGGAGCTTGCGGCTTCCCACATTTTCGATACCATGTATATAAATATCTACACTTCATGTAAAGAGTTTCATACTGAGCCTCATTTTTGCAGTAAAAAAATCCTTTGAATTGTATCACATTTATCCATGATTAACAGCGGTTTAGGACCTAGCCTACTAACACTACCAATATTTATATAGAATGATTGAGTGTTAACCATGCTGTTTTTCCATGTTAGGGATATTCTACAGTGTAAACTTCAAAAGCACAAATTGTTTGGTAAGCTACCTAATCGCCATGGCGATGAAAGCAACCGTCATCTATGATTTTGAGGGGATGAAAGAAAATGGAGAAATCAGTCTAATGGAAGGAGAGGTTGTGACAGTCTTAAAGACTGATGTCGGAGATGGATGGTGGGAGGGAGTAACCCCAAGTGGGCATAAAGGATTATTCCCAGAATCTTATGTAAACTTAGCCGCAAACGAGAATGGAAATGCATCGGTAAGTTTAATATCGCATAATCATCAGTACAACTATGCAATGCTACAGTCCAAAATGTTTGGGTAAGGAAGAACTGAAACATATATTCTTCAAAATGTCATCATCACCGAGATGTAAACCAATTTGATCAGTTAATATACCATGGAATGTTCACCTTATAAGCTTCTACTTAGTAATACTTTCGAGTTTTAGACAATCGGTCGTCATATAAATATATTGGGTTGACCCATATGATGACATTTGGCACCATATTTATTTCATCGTGCTTAGGCAACACATTACGTATTTGGTTATATGGAGTTGTCAGCCAAATTACTCAGCCCTTTTCCAACTTTTCACTGGAATTGCAAACGGTGATTTTTGTGACATGATGCAGTTTAGTAATGCATTACTCAGTACCTGCTTTTAATGCTGACCAGGCAGTGACCTATTATGTCGTGCAAATGGTTTCTGCCAAACTATGTAACAGTGATTCGAAAGATGTAGACTTGTATCATTTCTTTGCGATCTCATGTTTTTAATCAGTATTGTCTCAATTATACATTTCTCAGTCATCTTCACAAACGATATTTCAATATCAATTTCAATTGTTAGAATGTTTTCATTGTACATTGTTGAGATATTTCTTGAGGAAATTCTCAATAATTGCTGAATAAGGCTGAATGCTTTTCTATGAACCAGATTAATTGACAAGCCAAACTCTATTTATTATTTCCTGTCAACGTGGGATTATGCTTCAGCGTGATCGCCCACTTAGTTTTAAAACCATCTAGCACTTTTCAGTGAGGCGTTATCTGTCACTCACTGTACTTTGACCTTATAGCGAACAGTTAGAAGATTCTTCGTTTGCTTAGACACATGTCTGGTATTGGCCTTGTTCGCTGCGTTATTGTGGCATGTGTGACCAACAAAAATTAGTACAAGAGTACAATTGAAGTACAAGTCAAATTTGAGTAAAAAAATATGGGGAATATATTCCTGTGTATTAATTTTTTTGTATTTCCATATATTCTCCTGCTCCCAATAATCTGCATCTTTACATTTCAGAGTAACCACTACAACGTTAATGAGACAGTGACAGATTCGTGGCAAGGTTTATCAGCTAATGGGAATTACAGCTATGGTGGTAACACTCAGTACAATTCCTATGGAAACAACGAAGATAATGATGACAACTGGTCTGAAGATTGGGACGATGGCCAATCAGAAGCTACGACAATAGAACCAGTAAATGACCTTGATTAAAATACAGACAACTAACATAGTTAATGTCTTGAGTAATGAGTTTTCTGACAACGTGAATTTGTTCAAGATATTTTATTATTGTTTGGTGTTCCAGCTTGATGAATTCGATATTTCAACAACAAAAAACTGTTACCAAACTGTTTTCTGAAATCAATCAAATTCTTAGGATAATTCATTACTACCACTCTGTAATTCAGTAGTGTCAGTTCAATACGCTTACAACGAAGGGTCATGCATCTGCACTTTCTGTAAATGGTAGTAAGAAAGAATACAGCTGCATAACATAACGCTTACATGACGTTTGCCATTTATTGATTACTGAATACCCTCGAGCTATACAAAAAATGCATAGTTATTGTTCGATCACAGCTCAAATCGAATTGTCTGCGGCCTAGGTTTGTGGTACCGAAGGAAAATTAAAATTGCTCGTCATCTAGACATTTGAAAATATTTTTGTTCATAATACTATTGTAAAATGGTAGATATTGAAACACAGAATCAATCAATCACTCCCAAATTCTTAAGCGTGAACAACGATACTGCAACAAAGAGTTTCGTTTCCTATATAATTCACAGAAATATATAAAGATTTGCTTTGTACAGCTTTGACCTTCACTAGGAACTGAAAGTATTTAGTCATATAGCGATATATACTCAGTATTCAAATTTATTCATTTTCTTGAAATGTCAAGTTGGATTGTATTACACATTGGGCTAAAGTATTTTATTTTGTCTATATACATGCTGCACAATATATGAAAGGACTGATAGATGATTACAATTAACTATGTGTAAATAGTCATGATCAACTTTCTGTGTACTAGCCGCAATACCACACAAAGCGGAAAAGGTAGTGTATCAAGTCAAAAACTACACTTCCATAAATTCCCGTTCTACATATGAATCACAAATTCTCCCATGGACATAAAGTACAGAGTAATTTATCTTGCAGTGTGCATCTCATCACTACCAATGCTATGTTTTTAACAGCGGACTGCAAACCGCAGTTCTTTGATGCCGTGCACAGATCTTGACAACCGTTCCCTCAATTCAGTCGACAGCCGATCTGTAAGAGTTTCTGGCACTGTTGGAAAGAGCTTCAACCGATTTTCATCTTTCGTGAAACACGGAGGAGAGGCGTTTATACTGGGAAAGGCAGATGCGAGAGTACGCGAGGTCGATAGGGTCAGTTCAACTTATTTCAAATATTATACTAGTTGTAGTCCTCGTTTGTAGTATGTTTTTATTATTCAATGAAAAAATCGTTAATCATACTTTGGAAAATAACTTATGATTTATATCATATGACTGAGTTGTCAAAAGCACTGTTAATCTCTTGGATGATAGGATTTCAAATTTAGTCGAATATAGAGAACTAGAATAAATAGTAATTTAGTCACCATATTGGCAAAACTTGTGGTAATGTGTGTCACTTCAAGCAAAACTAAATTTATTTAGGCTTCACTACTTGAAAATGAAATAAAGATACTATTATATTATTTGATGATATTTGTTTTGGTGGATTTCTAAACATTGATTTCTTTAACAAGGTTCATATTGACTTTGGAAGCGATACGACGGCGTCATGGAGAACCAACAATCACAAATTTACTTGTAGCTTAGAAAATCCATTAGTGAAGAGTAAAATGAAAGGTTAGACTAACCGATGATAACACATGTACTTTGCTAAGCCTGAATCATCCTTTCTAACATGTTGTAAATTATTCCGTAAGGTTTTAAAAGTTTCGTGGCATACAAACTGACACCCAGCGACACAGACGTTTGTGTGGAAAGGCGTTATAAGCATTTTGATTGGCTTTACGATCGTATGATCCAGAGATATCCTATGTTGGTTATACCCCGATTGCCAGAAAAGCAGTCGTCCGGACGATTCGAAGAAGAATTCATTGAGTATCGGATGGCAAGGCTCAAAATATGGGTAATGGTTGATTTATATGAGCTGGCCATATAGTAATTAGCTGTTAATATCTATTTCTTTGAATATTCCTCTATCCAAACAAGATTGCCTACATCTGCCGACACCCTGTGCTTTCAACATCATCAGTTTTTCGCAATTACATCACTTTGACCGAGCAGAAGGCTTGGAAAATGGCAAAAAGGAAGGCGGAGCGTGATGAATTCCTCGGAGCGAATTTCTTCCTAACTATAGATATAAAAAATCAACCTTATACGTTTGATCTACGCGAATCTGAAGGCCGTCTCGAACAATTTAAGAAATTTGCCAAAGGTTGGTATTTTAGGTGGAAGAAATAGGCTTCAATGCATTTGGTTAATTTTGCCTCCTATCACTTAGTAATGGACGATGGAGTGGCACAACTTGCGTCCACAGCGAGGGATGTTGCTGGCAAACACGGTGGTGTTTTCAGAAAGGAGTTTGTAGCGATGGGTCGTTCTTTTGCAACGCTGACTCTATCATTCAATCAACACCAAACTCCAGAATCTCAAGTACTTACTGATGCAATGAAACATACAAGTAAGAGATTCCCAAGCCTTATTACAGATGTCAACCTGTGAATGAATAAATAAACATCTCAAAAACAGCCATATTCATGTATGAATGAAGCGAGTTGTAGGCAGCTCTTTGTTCTATGACATGGTGTAGTAAGCACCTATGTTGTTTATGAGAATAAGTTTGAAAGTAAAATTAAATTGTTTATTAAGCTATTGGTTGAATTCAATTACTAGCTCTGAAGATGTGTAACACAGTGCTATATGTTGGTAAAAAAAACATCTCTTGCAACAGGTCAAACGTACGAGAAAATAGGCGAAATGTTTGCAGAACAACCAAAGAATGATATAACTCCCCTCTTACACCAATTGTGGTTGCACAAAGGCATTCTCGAGGTCTTTCCTGATAGTTGGCATGTAAGTGTATGATGTTTCAGTTCACTATACCATGTAAAATGCTTCCAAGTACCTATTGGGATACCGGGATAAAACATCAAATTATTTAAGAGTTCTCTGGATTTAGATGCAATCTGGTGCTTTGAGGAAAGTAAGGGAATGCAAAAAACTTCAAGAAGAAGGAAGAATGCCGGGTGGTGAAGTAGATGCTGTGGAAGAACGAGTCAATAGGATGTCTAGTGTGATGCAGGTAATGCCATAGCTCATGTTGTTGTATGCTTTTTGGGTGTAAACTTGTTCTTAAATCACGCAATAAAAAGAAGTGCAGTTTCAAACCTCTACCATTCATATTCAACCAGCCATATCCTAAGTTGAAATCCTACGAAAATCTCAACAATAAGAACAGTAAGTTCCTGTATTTCAGCTGAAACACTGGTATCGGTTTTTGAAAGCAAACTGTGCATTATTATAATGTTGAATAAATAGGATTACAATTTAGTTTTGTTTCTTTTTGCTTGAACAAAAATATTTGATGTTTCAGGCGGAAATAACACATTTCCACAAGGAACGAGTGATTAATTACAAACATATGATGACAAACTTTCTGAAAAGTCAAATAGAGTTTTACGAAGGCATCGCTGCAGAATTGAGATTAGCCATGAACCGGTTTGAAGAAGTGCCTGATGAAAACTGAAAACGATCAAACAATACTATGCGGTGTTATCGCTCCTCCGATCTTGCTTTGTTTTGTTTGGCATTTAATAGAAATACTATGTGAAGGCTAACATTCTATTACTATTGATAAAGTTTTGTTATTGTGTAGGCCAATGATGACTACTAGTGCAGGTGTTTTGTGATGAAGTTATGCAGTTGATGTTACTGTTCCTGTCTGAACTATGATAGTTACTTTATTATTTATGCTCTATATATATTTTCCATTCAATACAGTCACAGCAAAGTCATAAAATTGCACTAGTGTTTACTATAAGATTCAACTCAATTATGCATTTCAATCAATTCTAACTTAGCCATGTCCATAGCCACACAAGAAGAATGCACAGCACATGAAACATTCGAGACTTAAGTGCTGTAATATATATATAATTCATGAATTCATATAAAGATGCTAACACAGAAAATAAAATCTTATTCACTCATATTTACGGAATGGAAATCTTTGCGCTTGAAAATGTACAAACATCTCTCCCAATTTCCCAATGGTAAGAATCCATTGAATATTCCACGGATTCAGTCCCAATCCATGAAACCGTAAATATCTGATAATTTGGTTCCAGCCCTACCGCCAATTCAAAAACCATCATCTGCTCCTTCATGCATAATACTGATAAAGACAGATAAAAAATAAAGTGAAAATATGACCCCATTGGTGAAATTAGGAATGTATGGACACTATAGAGTTTTGCTCATTTGTTGTTTTTCATTCCTCTTGTTTTTTATATTTTATCTTTATATCAAACTATTATCACTTTAATATCAGCAATTCATAAATGTGTAACATATCTACCTTCAATTCGCTTTACTGTTATTATTAGATCTGTTGTGTTGATAGTGCAGAGTTCATGCTTCAAAGACAGTGTTTGGCTGGTGTCACACCTTTCAATCCTATTGCCCTCAAATCAATCGACCAGAAAGGCAATTCATTGCTAAGAAAGCAGAGAAACATGTTCAGAACAATGTATGCAGCATCTCCCAAAGTAACAAAACATAACAAACATGTTTATCAACCTGGCTGTTCATTTTTAATTCCTTATGGCTTACCTTTCCTTGAATTGTAGCAAATTTCATACGCAATTTACTTCAATAGTTCAGTAATTATATGGCTATAAGTACAACTGTTTGAAGGAGAGAAATAATACATGTAATCTTCATATCTCAATTTATACCACTGCTTGTATAAAATTGAGCACGAATTTGTTATACATGTGCCTTGATTAACTGATATTCCTTATAATAAGAGCTAATTCCATCTACTGAGAAATCAGACTTTGCTGTAATACTACCTTTTTGCTACTCCTTGCTTTTGGGGAATGGTAAGATAACAAAGGATAGCAATTGTAGTAAATGTGCGAACTTACTTTTTGTAACGTTTTTTTTTCTAATTCAAGTATAATGAACAGAAACCAGTTGCCAAACTTTACTTAGGTTTCACTTGATTTTTGTATTTGTAATTTTTGTTTACTTGCAAATATGGAAAATAATAATGGAAGCAGTTGTTATGAAATCTCTGTAGTTGTTGTGGATCTGTTTTTTCATTTGAAGTACAATACAGAATTGCATACTTATACTAGGGTGGCAAGTGTTTTTAGCATAGCTTCTCTATCTGCCACAAGGATTTTTTATAATACACTACTTCACATCTAACAATAGAGAATTTTCACTGGAAAAATACAGTGCCCCCATAGCCACAAAGCAATGATGAATGTCAGTTTAGAAGTTTCAAAGAGCTGATGTTATCATAGTCAAATAGTATGGACTTATACAAGTAAAGGAATAATTTCATACACCTTATACCTGTAAAGGGGAGTGTTTTATGAATGGCATGTATGTACATCGGGTTCACTACGAATAAGTATTTGCAAGCAATACAATCCACACAACCCTAACTATACTAATCCAACTTCCCGTGAGTGGTCGTTACACTCTACTAGCGGATAAAAAAGGGAGAAAATAAGTGATATTACACGGAACCAACAATCTATTTATGGTTCAGTAAGCACATTTGTAAACTGTCACCGTAGCAACGATAGTATCTGCTCTACCTCTGCCATTGGAATCAACGAATGAAGTGCATCAAGCTAATTATGTCTGCATTTAGGGTATAAATAGATAAGCAACGCTTCCTTTATGCCAGGTGCTAAAATGTCAATAAATCACACAGAAAGCGACAGTAGCATCTCCTCAAAAACACAGTCGGTAAAATGGAAAGATCCCGTTTTGAGTCCTACTTTCCACGATGTACAAATCGAACAGGTATGTGAATTTAAACTTCATGCAGGCGTTCTCCTACTTACGAACTTCCAGAGATACAAATAAATCTCTTTATGAATCCAAATTTCGGGATATACATAAATAATGTAAAAATATTAGTTAAGTATTATTATTATGGCATCTATACATTCAAGGCTGGTAAAATATTCTCTGAAGTATTATTGGGGTATAGCTGTACTATGTGGACCTTTTTTCTGCAATGCTCTGTACATTTTTCAGTATTGGCAAGAGTAATATTACAATTATGAAAATTTGGACTTTCAAACAAGCCCATCTTGTTCAAAAGTGTTCATAAGTTCATATTTAAATTGAAGTATATGTTTGTAAGGTACAAATTGTTGACCCTAATCCTGGGACAGTGTCTTTTCATGAAAGTTCATCAGAAAAAAGGCAATCGCCCGGAGACAGAAGCAGTACCGGTCTAAAGATGGTTGCCCCACCACCGAGCGAAGAAGGATCAATGGTACTATCTAGTTAAATTTCACTTTTAAAATTCTAGGTATCTATATCATTTGGAAAAGCTAAAGTGCACTACGTACATGTTACTGTAGTTTGAGCCAGCTAGATTGACTATTATTGGTAATATTGTTTCAGGTAACAAATAATACTGATGATTTTCATGCCTTTCATGGAGACTTCCAGGATGCTGTGAGCAAATCTGGGAAAGTCCAAACCCTAAAAAATCAAGAAAGGAAGAAGGTGAACAGTACTGCAACAGTAAAATGGGCAGATGGCGATCACGCTCACACGGCTCCTTTCGTAAGCCTCCCCCTGGAGCCTGTTAGCACTCATTTTTCCAAAGACCGTTCTGTTCACACTAGAGAAGAGCTACGTTCATCACAAGCCGAGGAACGTCGAAGGCAAAAGATTGCCCTTATCAGACATGTACACAGGCTACAATCAAGTGAAAGTCCACAACACAGAAGATTATTGAGTGGTAACATGGCTAGAAAGCAACAGCAACAGAAATACTATGAGGTTACTAGCTATTCTATATATATGGGTATGTTTTTGCTAATGGTGCAAACTAAACATATGAAGCCACAAAGCATTAACTGGAGGTCTGATCTACTACTTGATTCTGCCTTCTGTAAGAATCATAAGCCAAAATCTAATATAGTAGAATCTATTAATGTATATAATATATAACAAATACAAATCTATTGTAAATTACCAAAATTTTCCCTTTACAATCTTCATACCCCACTTTTTCTGTAGGTGATACAGCTGAGATATATAACCGATGCAGATAATAAAAGTATTTTTTTTTAACTAATAGCAGCTATGAGCCACAGAGATAACTGAAGCTTAGAAGGGGACCATGAGCTCAGCTTAGATCATAAAATTTTCAATCTGTAATAAATGTTTTACAACTAACTCACGTCCTCCTTGTCTTATTCGCTCTATCTATACCTGTACAAAACGTTTAAATTTCATACTCACTAATTATCTTTTGCTTTACTGTATAGACAAGGGATATCTTTGTTCATATCGCTCTCTTTAGCACTTTTAACTAGTAAGAACTACAATTTCAATCTCTCCGTTTATCAATAATATAAAACCTCACTGGTGATATTCATGATTCTAATGATTTACTACAGGTAGCACCTGGTATAGTCCTAACTGAACTTCCTCCTAACAAAATGCCACACACTGCACCGGAGAGTGGCCTGGGATTTTACGACCAAAGAATGATAGAATATGTTGACAGAGCGTAAGTATCATTGTCTCAGAATATTGCAAGGTCATTCATTTTCTTAGTTTGAATCGTCATGTCAAAAAAATTTGTACAAATGCTAAATACAGTTGTCAGACTTGATAAATTGTTTCTAAAGAGTATGGATCATTGGTTACAGTGATCCCTTTGGAATTTTAGTTTGGAAACATTCCTAATCTACACACTACTTTGCATAGTACATAGGTTAAGGGAAACACTAATGAATCTAAATCCACTGACAAAAGCCATGAAACAAACAAATTAACATGTAATTCTGTTGATACTATAAACAGATCCTTTCATGAATTGCTTGTATTTCTGATGGAATAATGAATCGGTATTGGTGAGTCTGGTAATCCATAATATTTTGGGTTTTAAAGATTTTGGACCATGCTATAATCGTTACAAGCGTTATGAAGCTTCAAAATAAAACAGAACATTGTTCCTATGAAAGAAGTTTTAAAAAATATTATGTATCTTGTGATTTAAATCCCACTCGAAGGGTATTTAAAAATGGCACTTAGTCGGAGGCCACTTAGCAAAGATCTTTAACAATAAGCTATCTACTTTTTTTCAGTTTAAATGAGAATTCATTTTATATAATTTTGTGTCTCTTGCCCATTGTGAAATAGTAAAAAAAAGCAAGGAATGGGGTTTGATAGCCAAAA
>QRAM01000040.1:348824-440761 GCA_013436055.1 Halocynthia roretzi
AATAGTAGCCCAGAGACAAGTATTATATGTATTGCAGAACAACCGTCCCACACATCACGAAATCTATTATATGGACAGCTAAACACTGTGTTGCAAATAGCCGTGCGGTAAGCAGCAACTCGTCAACAAAGTGGCAAGAAATCGCAGATATCAACATGCACAAGAAGAGCAATATTTTCATTAAGATGCCTTTCAAACAAACACCTTGTGTCACATTAAAAACTGAAGACAGAAAAACAGGAGTGGTGGTGAGGATGACTTTTATCATATGGCCTCAAGTTCATCTTAAAAGTCCTTGAGAGGGGAACAAAGGTTTCAAGTATTTTTAATCACCAACACCGCTAACAATTTTCATTCAAGGATGAAGTCGTGCTACCTAGCGATGAACTGCGCATTACTACAGCTTATACAGTGTCTAGAGTAAGAAGGGGACTGAAACGTATGCAGCCGCCAGATACATCCGAAACCAAGGCTGGAACATTACTGAAAGGAAAATTACAACCTCTTAGACCAGTACAGGTAATATTATTAACAAATACAGAAGTACAGAATCTAGCTTCGATATAATTTGGATCAAAGTAGTGACGTCAATATTTAGTATGTAAATTTTTCATATGCCATCATAACATACATGTACTCCAAATTTTGGATTTCTCATTTCTATGTAGTTCAAAGGTTAGGTCGAATTCCAGATATTTTTAATTTACGTCAGATTGGTATTCTGAAGGGTCAAAATAATATCAGGATAGTTCATGGATAGTACCTTCAGTATGTTACAGTACACTATTATTGTACAAGCCAGGCCAAAATTGTAAGTAGGCTTGCTTGAGGTTGGTTTACAAGCGATCTATCTTTGGATGAAGACCTTTTCCTTTCAAATTCTTGCACAAGGGTTGAGCAAAAATTGTTCAGACCATGTTATGGCCCCTCAGTATTCATGTGTGTGATATTTTTTTGCCATCTTTGAATACTTAATTGGTTTCAAATTGCATCCAGCATAGAGGTTTACACATTTGAGTCGGTTTTCTTTTGTTCTGCACGCTTGTGATTTTATGTTTATCTAATATTCTGTACCATGCTTAGTTGTAATTAGATACACTATTACATACTTTAAACTATGGATGTTATTCTCTAGCATTTCCATTACCCAAGCACCTTATGAAATGTTTGCTCAGGTACCTATTCGTTGTAAAGAGAGAAAATAATTCCTTATTCATAAAATTCTAATACAGATATAGAATGCTCATGAACTGAGGGTATATTGCAGAAAAACTTATATTTATTCTTGATACTTTTCAGCCATATGGACCAAGAATATGCACTTGTCAAGGCATACAACCAGAAACTCATCCAAAACAAAGCTACTCGCCTACACCAAGTAGGCAAAGACATCTTAAAGACCAATTGAATATGGTGACATTTGTTTCCAGACTAATCCTATATTAAGTGTAACTTTATAATCAATTAAATAATTATATCAGGATGCTTGGATTTCTTGCAAATGTTTATTTTTAATTCAGTTCTATGACAAACATCACGCTCAGCGGGAGGAATATGAAAGGAGAATGATCAGGGCACAGTCAGCTACTTCAAGGGAATCAGTTCATAGAACTTCTCCTGAACCGTGAGTAGATATGGAAATGAGGGCTGTACCTTGCTTTATAATAATGCAACATACACAAGCTGTTGAAATCTAGTATTGCTTCAGTCATGCTACAGCAAATACGTGACCACTTTAAATAACTTCTATTTAAATCAGACATCGGCAATGAGGTCCATATCAACTACTAATGTTTTAGCTACATCTGAA
This sequence comes from Halocynthia roretzi, assembly GCA_013436055.1. NCBI lineage: Eukaryota > Metazoa > Chordata > Ascidiacea > Stolidobranchia > Pyuridae > Halocynthia > Halocynthia roretzi. Next base: position 350,635 of record QRAM01000040.1, read on the forward strand.
TAGTTGAGGAAATGCTAGGGAGTGTACGGGGGGGCATCAACCGAATGTCATAATTTAAGAAATTTGAAATAAGTTTTGTTACTAGATTAGGACATACAAAAGGAAACGAAAATACACTTCTTTCTCAAATTGCAAATAAGCCCAGGGATAATGACCATTCAAGGTGTTAGTGCTGGAGGTGGATAATATTAGGACAGGTCTGATCAGGGGGAGGCTAGATGGGACACTTGACATGGGCTTACAATATTAATGTGAGCCAACTTATTTAGCACTAATCAATAACTTATCTATAAAACAGACGAAATGTGCAAGATCTAACAAGAGAATCTATTATTCTGAATAAGCAAACGGGTCTTTACGGCGAGGACATTACTGCAGGATTTAACGGAGACAGAAAAACGATGGCGTTAAGTAATCAACTAGAGTCTGTGCATCTCGAAAGCGGAGTTATATTTTGAAAGGAATTATAAAACTACTTGCCAGTTTACCTAATGAATCACTATTAACTCAATCAAAATGCATTTAAATTAAGATATATGCTTGTCATGAGATCTTAGCCTTCAACATGTAGATATTTTTAAATATTACCACTGAATGGAAGTTTTAAATATTATCAGTCCAGGATTTTCACCTGACCCTTCTACAACATCGAAATACCAGTGAAAAATCATTCCCTCTGTCTGTTAACCCCATATACTGTGATGTTTGTTGTACATATCATAGATATCCAAAATCCATGACAACTTTTAGTAAGGACATAATATACCAAACCATTTTCATGCATAACTCAAACCAATGATCACGGGAGGAAGATCCATTTGGGCTTTTTTCGGAAGCATAGCATATATGGAAACAACACATATCATTTAACTCTGCACTTCAACTCCCATTATAATCCAAAAAAAGCCAAATACATCTTATATCAAGATTTTTAACAGCCCCTACTACAATGCACTGTTAAAACAAAATACTGTAAAACACGATTACCTAAGACTTTTACACTGCAGTTCAATATTACTTGCCTACAACTTATTTAGAAAGCCATACATTAGACATAGCACATATTCTTGCGAGTTCTGTCATACAATTTACCTTAAATTTAATGAAGTTTGTGACTTGCTGTTGATTTAATTTCTGTTTTAAATGTTTTTCTCCAAATCATTGTGTGAAGTGCCAACAATTTTCTATGCAAGCCATACAAAATAAACCAATGAGAGTATTGAATATACTTTCTAAATCCAGAACAGTTAATAAGCCTTTCAGTAGAAGAGTCAGGTACGGTACCACATTACATCTTCGATTCAGATTCAAGTTTGGAAACTCACCTTTAAGTCTAAAATTTGTTAATTGAAGCACATTGTTACTGGGAGGTAGTAACAGCTGCAGACAGCCCAGAATTCTCTTCATAATACATTTTAAAAAGAATGTGAATTCTCATAATCCAGGCAATGAGTGTACTACATACAATATAACATAGAGCATCGGTTCATGACAAAACAGAAGAAGATACAACCAAAATACAGCAATTGAAGCGAGCTCATGATCGAGCTATTTATTTCAGCACTCAAAAAATAGATAACTTTTGCATTCAACAAAAACATCTGAGCCTGAACATCCTCTCATCTGAATGATATATAAGTAGCACTGCGGTGGTTGTACACCAATACATAACAGCTTGTAGTATCCTCAGAAATATCATCCATACTAATAAATGGCCATAGAGTCATATAACCTGAAACAGCATAGAATAATACAAATATGAAGCAATGCAGTATCAAAAGCAATAAACATTACTGAGATAAAGGGCCCAATCTTTACCTGCTAACTGTATTTCATCCGATTGCCGAAGTAAATATGTTAAGTAAACTCTACAGACATCAAGATATATCCTTTGCTAATTGTTCCATATTGGCCTTGTCAAGTGCCTGAATTAATGCAGGCCTTTTTGCTTCCGATTTATTTCTGTCTTGCCATGTGACAAGTGTTTGTCTCGCCTGTAAAGAAGATCAACGGTGTAAATATGATAAACTGTGAAGTGAAGAAACTTAAGGAATGAAAACCTGTAAAATCACATCTTCAGAGTCCTCTTTAATCTCAGCTATATCTTTTGGCTTCAAGTCAAGAAAGGGAGCAAGCTTTTCCCAACTGCCAGCTATTTTTTGAGCCACTGTTGTGATCTCATCACTTGATAAAGTGTCACCCAAGGATATCGGTTCAAGTAGCCCTGCTCATGAAATAACATGTTGAAGACAAACTTTATCTTTTATTTTGTTTTATAATGTTAAATTATGCAGTAGTGAAAAATGCTATTTTTCACTACTGAAACCTCTATACCCCAAATTATATAACTGATTTTAAGTGATGTGTATTGAATAATTCACGATTTTACCTTCATCATCTGAATCTCCATCTTCATGCTGACTGTCATCATTCAAAAGAGCATCATCGTTATCAAACTCCTCATCCTCAAGAACCTCATCATCATCGTCCTCCATTTCATTGTCATCAAGCTCATTGTCTTCTTGTTCTTCCTTCATGTTTGTCTTATCGTTGGTGTCCTGATCCTGCTGATTGAGTTCCTCCATTTCCTTCATCTCATCATTTTCCGGGATCAGTTCGGATTGTTCGGGTACACTTAGCTGAAATGGAGAAATTTACACTGTTCATCAGTCCAAACCATTATTTTGTGCTTTACCAGTACAAGATGGATATTACATTTGATGGTGGTTCACTTATATTTGCAGTCATTGCACATATTTTAATTAATAATTATTCACAATGCCCCCCGTACGTCCTTTGTGTAGTTAAAATATATATAATTAAAACATAATGAAGTTAGTATATGAGACAACAGTAACAACAAGATTTTTGGCACCGGAAATTCTTTGGATAGCTTTTCAATAACACCCTTCAGATATTGGGAGACGGTTTTAAACTGCATTGGTGCAGGCTGACTGGCAAAAAATAACGGGCTTCTTTGAGACAACAGTCGTAGTGCTTTCCACTGAAAATTAGGCTCATTGTAGGATCTGAAAGGAGAAAGATATACTATATTTAAGATATACTAAGATATACTAGATTTACCTAACAACCTATTATTATCATTGATATAGTGACATAACATCTATAATAAACAATAGTGCTCACTGATATTCTTCTTCCACCATATTATTAGGATCCATAAGATCTATAGAGTCCGAGAAAAAACCTTCCAGCGAAGGCAGGAATTTCCTATCGTCCAATGTGCAGGCTTTTAAGTTGTCATCACAAAGATCCCATAAACGTGTGAGTTCAGGACTGATACAAAGGAAAAGGTTCCAGACATATTATTCAATAAATACCAAGCATTGTGATACCTTTAATTTATCTTATATCCCATTTCATTTTGAAAATTACATATTTACCTTCCCATGCCTAGAGGTTTTCCAGATATAAAATCTTCAGCAATGCTGCTTTTTTTGGCCTTTGTCTCAATAATCTTACGGCGCTTCGCAGGAGGAGATGAACTTTTAGAAAGGTCTTCATCTGTCTTCCTGGTTTTAATGAAACTCGGGCATCCTTCATTTTTCCATCGAATCCAGAATTCTTCTCGTTCAAAGAAATGCTACAGATAGGAAACAAAATTTCAAAATATTATTGTAGCGTTCAATCATGATCATAGCAATGAATCGAAGTACATATCATGCACATGTCCATAACATATTTAATAAGTAATAATCACCGTTATTTCGGTACTAGGAAATGTTTATCTACAGCTTGGTTTCGCCAATAAATTGGCTTTCCATAATAAACTACCAAATTGAAGATGCAGTCTAATCAGTTATAGAGTCAGATAGTTACAGGCGCATGAAGAGGTCAGAAAGAGTAAAGAACTATAACCCCCTACTGTCTAATGAATAGATGTAATAGATAACCTTGATGTACGAAGAAAACTGCTTTCCTTCCGGTGGTGTTTCTTCCAACAGCTCATGAATTTTCTTTTTCGTACTTTCGAGCCATTCTTTCTGTTTCTCTGTTAACACCGTACTCGTGCTGAATTGAAAAATAATCAGTAAATGAGAAAAGGAAAACAGTACACCAGACATTACAATAGGACTAGAATCAAACTGACCTTTTGAATTTGACAGTTCCTGTTAGGTACTGAAACAATATAAGGACTTGACAAAGGATTTGTCGTCTGAACATACTGTCATTCAGCTGAAGGTTTATCAACTTCTCCGACGTTAAAAACTTGGCGAAATATGCCCTTGGAAAAGTAAAAATAACTTCATGAATTTCCATTCCTGATTAGGAAGTCATTATAATCGCACAGGACAATTCCTTATTTCCTAAACACAGCCAATTTTGAGTTTGATGAAGCGTGTAAAACTTTTGCTTTTCCTTATTTTATCCTTGCAGTTATATTTGTTACAGATATAGTTACAATAAAGAAAAACTTAATCAGTAGGAACAAAACAATGAATTTTTCTAAATTGCTGACTTTATTACAGTGAGAAACTCACTTATTGTGTTGTTGCTGGTCACTGAAATGCCTAGCACCCTCGTCGAGTTTGAAACTGCTGAACACTCGCAATACAGCATCTGTATTCTGAAAAAGGATAAAAATTGAATCAGACTTCAAAATATACATGATAGCAAGGAAATAAGTTCATGATGAACTTTTACATGAATAATGTGTAGGAAAACACTACATTGTTCACATACTCTCTTATCTAAGATCTTATCTTAGAGATAAGCTGAAATGATAAATCACACGAACCGTGATGAACTTATCCCACTTTTCTTTGGTGTAGCATTGTAGAGGACTGCGAAAAACATCTTGTAAACTCCAAATGCAATGATACAAGTCGTAATCGACGATCCTGCAGAAAGTTTGAAGAAACCAAATGGAAATTAATATCATTGCAATGTTCATTAATAACTGTACCATGCAAGAGTACAAGAACTGGATATCTCATGGAGCTACTGATACGAGCAAGAATGAATTTAAAAAAAAATACTGCATGGTCCGATATCATTTTGGTACTGCTCTCTTAAAATATCCAGTAAGAATGGTACCTTTCCCACTGTCAGACAGTAGTTCTCTAATGCTAGTGTTTTATAATTAAACTTTAAATAAACCTACAAGTTTTTTTCTGGCTTTTTACTGTCTTCTGCAATGGGAGAAACCATTGTATCATTCTGATCAACTTCCATAGTACCATCTAACCAGATTTCATCCTTTTGAGGCTTAGAATAAAGCATGATGTGGTAAAATAATTACAGTGGGATTAAATTATTGTATAAGATTGAAGACATTAGGATTTCTGCATACACTCGTTGATAATTCAGTTATTTATCTAAAAATATGACATGTAATACAATATATATACAATTTAGATACTGAGTAATCGAACTTCCCGATATCTTTCCACACCAAAAGAATGGTTAGGTACGGCATTAAATAACTTTTACTATTTTGAGTTTTGAATTAGTTGTGACTGCTACATATTTATTTGTTGATGCTCAAAATTGGATAGACTAACAGTTTCTTTGATGCCAATTTTGAATATCGATATGGAGACATCCTGGATAAGATCATTACTGACAATAAAGAGGTGCAACTTATATACCCAGTATATATGGTAGGCATGAACAGAAGTGGAAAGCTACAAAGTAGTTAATTTGACATGTATCACACAAGCTTTCACGAATGCAAATCAATTTACCGTAGCTTTAATATCTACAGTGACGGTATCTTGGCTGGACTTGGATATTGAAGACATTTTCTTCAGAATGGATTCGTTTCTGCTCTCATTAAAAATGGTAACATTGTCGCTGTTGAACTGACTAACCTGAATTTAAAATAAAACTATAAAATAATGTCGATCAGAGAATAACTTCAAGATATTCATGTTATTTTATTTACCAAATTGAGAGCAGATTTTTCAGATAGTGGAAAAAGTCTCGCAAGGAACAGTTGTATCCTTCCACAGAATACGGTATTCTGAGCTTGGGATAGTCGTCGCAGCAGGTCATTGCACATTCTCAATAGATAGTTCTTTCCTGAAATCAAAAACATAATCTATAATTATTTGACACATTGAAGATAACAGACATAGCATGAAGATATGCAGTAAATTTCCTTCCTGGGAAATTCTACTGAATCATGAGAAATTTTAAGCAGTAAGTAAGAAATCTACAAGATATTTTTCGTCGGTAAAAACGTGTACACTTGCTTTAGCAGGGAATGGTTTCTTTTCTTTCAAACGAATGGTAAACGTAAATCATAATTTTCTTCCTCTGGCCTGTGAATATTCATTCAAATAAGCAGTGTGACCTTATAGTTCAAACTTAAGAGAACTTGTATCATTGTGAATTGTTAAGGCTGTCGCATGATTCTGTGTCTGTTTTTTTATGTTTATAGATCAGGGTACCACAGTATATGTATAGACAGAATTTGACAAATAATAATAAACGTACCAGCTGTGTAAAACTGAGGAGACTTCCAGATAGCAACTCTTTCCTCAATGTAACAAAACACAGGATCACAGGAATCGAGAGTCAAACAATCAAGAATATCGCCAATAAGAACAAATGGTAAGCTGGCTGAACACAGACCTAGGTATATTGTAGAAAATGTAAAAATAATTGTAAATTAGTAAATAGGCCGATTATGTTGAGGATTAAATTGAAACTCTAACGACCTTGTTTTGCACAAGATACAGAACTGGTGATGATTTTCATGGCATCATTTACGATATCGAGATCCACACGCTTCTTAATGCTGTGGTCAAGTTTTTCTCCCAACAAAGTGCTGACCAGGACACGCAATGCTTGGTCCGAGGCAGAACGTTTGTCTGCGTCGGTACCAAGAGCAGATTTATATGCCAAAGTGAAGGAATCCATTCTTTCCGAGTCAGTTTGAGAAATATCTTCCGTGATTTTTTTCTAATTGAAATCAAAAACACAATTACTCCTTCACTCAATCATTGCCATCTGGTTCCACGCTTTATTCGGCAAATTTTTGAATAATAATTCTATTCGTGGTAACGCAAAACTTGAAAATTACTAACTAAGAAATGGCACGATATCTGACACTTGCACAAGACATAATTACACTGTATTATAAACAATAAATGGTTTACCTTGAAATCATCTTGCGTGGCCTCAAAATTGAAATCTAGCGCCATTTCGGATGCCGAATTTTTCACCATACTTCGCAAATCAGTATTCGCGCAAAAAAATAAAATGTGACGTATGACGTTGATTCAATGACCCGTACGATCTGACCTTATTAGCAGTTATATTATTTGAAGCGGTGGTGGTAGCGGTTTCCATAAATCGCTGATTTTATTGTAAGGGCCCGGATTTCAGTAATGTTTTAAATTTTAATCCCGTAAGAGCAAACAGATTTCCTGTGAAAAGTGTGCGTGACGGATAAGCCCTTGAATACGAATGAAATTTTCATCCGACATTGATCAAACGCTGCAATGGCAGAGAGTACAAATGAATCGCCGAAATCAGTGAACAATGAGCTTCTTGAAAGGTTGACATTGGGTGTTGCAAAGTCTCTTGGTAATACGTAATACATTTCATGAAATTATCTTGGTAAAAAAATTTTCAATCGTACTGTTTTTTAATAATCAGAGAAACGATTGGGTGTTTGTGATGTATCACTCAAAGGAGGAGATCCCACCGAACGGCATCAAATAGTTGCATGGGAACAACGTAATGCGTGTATGTTACCAGACGACTTGAAAAGTTTTTATTTGACGACAGATGGAATATTGTTGACATGGAATGTAACAGTCGAAGGTTTGAAACTTTTATTACTTCTGTTTTAAAATTACTTGCAGTATTAAAATTTTAATTTAGGTCAATATGATGTGAGTTATGGACTCGTTAGGAAGCATGAGAAAGTTCCAGAATTTCAGAACAATAATTATATGTGTTCAAAAAACTTATTATATTAGTTAGCATAATCCAACCAATCCAACTAAAACATTAGCCTCTATTACTATGTCTTGAACTGTACAAGCCTATCAGAATTCCACATTACAAACAATGTTTCATATACATCATTATAGGGAGTACTTTCCCTGTTGGTAGAATGGAACTGAATCCTTTTTCAAAGCTCATAAAGATAAGCACGTCCGCCTCAACTATCGCGATCGGAAATACGCCATCTCTTGCTGATGCTGAATCCAGTAGCAGTGATGAAGATGATAGTGACGGCTCTGATAGCAATGATGAATGTAAAAGTATTTCATGAAGTGATATTGAATAGGCAGCATGATTCATTTCAAACAAACACTTTGACGTTTTTAGCGAGGAAAAATAAATCACAATTGGTAAAACCACATTTCGATGGACGGAGCAGAATATTCGAAGTGGAGAACTGCCAAGGCTACGGGAAAGTCTGTTTGGTTTACTTGAACACTTCTCCTGGTAAATACTGTAACAAAGGCTCTCCTTGATTTATATGGAGGTTTTAAGAGCACTTATAACAGTAGAGAACAATTACCATAGCTGAGCATATTCTTATATATGTTCTTACCCCTCCGAAAGATATAGACCCGATTATGAGGGCTAGGCAGGTAGGTAAATTTTTACAAATTATATGTCACAACAAAGGAATAATGAAATTAAACCTCCCAAAAGTTTTTGAAAGACTCTAAGATTTCATGTAATTCAGTGTGATAAGTTCACAAAACCACTTATTGCGGAGGAGAACAATTTAATCTTTAGAATGCAATAGATATGTATCATTATTTTTCAAAGTCAATGGTCTACAACTCTATACACTAAATATATTTCCTTGGATGTTCTTGGGATGAAATAGTTAGTATTATTTACATTACCGAAAGTTGAAAGTGATCACAGCAAACGTTTTCTGCAAATAACAACCCATTGTTCAAGATTGGTCTTTGTTTTTCTGTGTACTGATATTGCAACTCACTGACATAACATAATTTCTTTATCAAGGTCTCCCTGCTCATAAACCTGAGATTTGGTTTCTTGATCGTTCCCTGACTTGGCATTTTCTTGCGACGGATTTCACCTCGTATTATCGGCTCATGTTAATGCATCTTGGCCTTCCACAGTGGCATCTTGCCCTTACTGACTTGGGTCTTAGTTTACAAGCAAAGGTTTATTTTAATTTACTCCAATCTCCAAGATTATTATTTTCCAATTTCTCTCCGTTTTTCAGCAATGGTTTAATATGTATGCCCCTGTAAGACTAGCACTAGACGAAAAAAACTTGGACGTCCATGTTTTTGATGGTAAAGCAGACAAGACTCGAGACACCTCTCAGTTTACCGAACACAAAATCGACTTCGTCAAATTATTTAAAGGAAGAAGTTCCGATCGAGGAAAAACAAAAGTGCAAGGTCCTGCAGGACAGATGACAAATAAAAAGAAACCTTTCCAGCAGAACTTTTCTACTACAGCTTCAACAAAGTTTGTATTCAACAAAATTTTCAACTTTGCGGATTCACGTTGCATACGCTTTATACTCATCATTTTCTTTCTATAGATCAGGTACAACAAGTTCGAGGACAATGGGACGCGTAACCAAACCTTGGGCATGATCTTTTCTTCGATTTCATTCTCGCTTCTTTTTCTGTCTTGACTTGAATAAATATATTTTAATGCATACTAGCAATGGGTGTGGAAATTATACTACTTATACGTGCAGTGAAAGGTACCTATGTTGTGATGAATGCGATTAGAGAGAATTGATGAGCGCTTTCATGTTTGTCTGTACAGTAGGAAGTTAAAGGAATAGACATGGAGCTAGAAATAGTACCACCTCACAATTCGAAGATTCGAATTTGCTATCGAGAACAAGCCAATTTCGACATTATCTAAATAATAATCGTCTTGTTGAGTCATCTATTCCTCACTATGCAAACAAATAATAATTTTCCATCACTACAAGCAACAGTAATTCTACAACGTTGCTATTAAGTTTCAGTAGTTGAGAAGGAACCATTCAACACTACGTGGACAACGAAATGCACCTAATTTTCATGTCATATTTATTGTCACCATATATGAACTTCATTGTTAGAACCAAGTAACTAGTGTTGAAACTATTTAAGTTGAGTGAAACAATAAGTTATTTGTATATGTAAATTTATGGAACATCAATCAATAAAACTCAAAATCAGAAATCTCGAATAATGAACTGTTGCCAATAATACTATTTTACTAGCTTCATAAGACCGTCAGTGCTCATGGATTTGGGACGTTCGAGAGGAAGACCTAACGCACGGCTCCATATCAACTGTGACAAACATCCAAGTGCTCTTGATACTCCGAACAGAACAGTGTAATACTGCATCTCTTTCATATTGTAATGTTGCAGGAGAACTCCACTGTGAGCATCTACATTTGGCCATGGATTCTTTGCCTTTCCTTGCTTCAGGAGAATATCAGGAGCAATCTTGTATATCTGTGCAACCAGCTTGAACATTTTGTCATCGGGAAGATGCTTCAAGGCAAATTCTCTCTGGCACGTGTATCGAGGATCCGTTTTACGGAGGACAGCATGGCCGTATCCAGGGACAACTCTGCCACTTTTTAGAGTATTCCAAATGTAATCGTGCAATATTTCATCCGACACTTCCTTCGTACCTAGGTCCTTCGCGACACCTGTGAATACAATGCACATGCTTCATTACCTCATGATAAATACACAGAATGAGATTAGCATGGACTTCATTTTTGTGTGATGATATATTAAATTAAATTTGGTTAACTTATCTTAACAATTTTAAGTTAGGGAAGAGGTAATATAATAATAAATTCAGCAATATAGCATGCTGCTATAACCTATACAGGTATCTCTTGATTAATGTACACAAACAATCTTTCGATGCACAAACAATCTTTCAATGCTACCACATATATCAAAACCATAAAACAGTTGATGATAAAAATTACAATTGACGACTAACAAGTAAAATTCTACCCCACAAACATTCCCATGTCCACATTAATGTAACAGCAATTGGTAGAATTACAGCTCTAGTATAGCGCAGAAAGCTATGAGCTATTGAATACAGGCACAAAAGAAACAAACAAGAAAATGATTGATAAATGATTTTTCTACTGGATTTGTGCAATTGTTCGACGAATAATCACAATAATGAAGCCCTTCTATGATTTATAAGATTATTCGTATACCTGTAAGCCAAACGAAAACTTCTTGATTAGCAAGACCATGGAGAGGACCAGCAAGACCGTTCATTGCTGCAGCCACAGACAAGTAGGGATCGCTGAGGGCACTGCCGACAAGATGTGAAGTATGCGCGCTGACATTACCGCCTTCGTGATCGGAATGTATTACAAGATAAAGACGCATGAGCTCAATGAAACTAGGATTATCGTAACCCAACATGCGACAGAAATTGAGAGACCAATCTGCAGATTCGTCTATGGGTCCGATTGCACTTCCGTCCCTGTAGAGGTTGCGATAGATCTTTGCTGCGATTGGAGGTAGTTTGGCAATAAGATCCATGGCATCTTCATAGACCGATTCCCAGTACAAACGCTTATTGACGCCCTCCGAATAGGCCTTCGCAAATTTTGACTCCGTATTAAGAACCGTGATGGCAGCACTCAGTTGAGACATCGGATGGACGTTGCTTGGCAACTGGTCAAGCAAATTGACTACATGTTGGGGAAGGTCCGCTCGCTTTGCCCATTCTTTGCTTAAGGCATTCACCTGTTGATCTGTTGGAATATTGCCGGTGACAAGAAGCCAAAACAATCCTTCCGGTAAAGGCTCCTGACCGCCTTGGGCTTTTGGAAGAAGTTTCTGGCACTCTGGGATACTGTAGCCTCTAAATCTTATTCCTTCTTCAGGATCCAGTACTGATGGCTCCCAAACCATGCCCTTGATTCCACGCATCCCTCCGTATGCCATGTCGACCGTGACCTCTCCTATTTTAGCGGAACCATGTTTCTTCCTGAACTCCAGAATCTCCTTTTGTTTCTCTGGAATTTGTGCACTTATAATTTCTTTGAGGTCAGTCGAAGTAGATACATAGCTTCGTCGGGCTAATAGGGTCGTCTGGTTCGTTATTCTTGCTAAACTGGAAACTCTAGAAAGCAACTTTTCTACAACCATGTTGAGATAATGTTATTGCTATATTTTATCAATCAAAAACTAGAAATATAAAATTTTATTCATTAGACCCTATTTTTCGAGAAGATTGGAAGAAATTATTGTAAGTTTCATTGGAGATTTTCAATTATTTATCTAACCTTTCTCCATAGAAACAATAATTCCCAGTGATTTCTAGTTCTCAGTCACTCTCATGTGAGTTTTTGCATTTGTACAGACCACTATGATACGCAACTTCTACAAATATCCACAGCGAGTATATTGGACCAGCCATAGCTGATTAAAGGTAAGAACGTTCAATTTATTCAAAATATATATATATCCCTGCATCAATGAGTCGCTCCATCGAAAGCCAGAAACTTGTAAATGGTTGGTAGGTAGCTATACCACGCACCAAGGTTAATAATCTAACGCGGTTTCACTTTCAAAAATTGGCAATACTGCGACAAATATTTGAACTTTAAATCGCTTCGAAACCATGCAAGAGTGTATCGTTGATCAAGGTATATTCAAAATTAAGTTTTCACAAACTCTAGCAAAAACATAATTAAGAAAAAATTAAAGATTCACCGCTCAACCACACACTTAAAACCAAGGAAGGTCAAACAACTGAAGACGAGTAAATATCATTTGCTCGCTCGGTGTCGCCATATTCGACTATGTGTCACGTGGTAGGACACCTCAACCATGCCTCAACGTCATCATAAGAAAAAGATTTTGAAAAGCTTGACGTTTCTTTCTGTCCTTTTTTTGAATTCTCTTTTTCTCTTGAGGTTTCTATTGTTACTCTATAAGGAGTCGAATTTTATAGGCAACAAATGATGGTAATCGTTGTGACCAATAGCAGTTCTCCATAAAATTCTACTCCCTATGACTCTTTCTCACTGTATTGTTACTAGTACAGTTATAACCGTATTTCCGGAACATGCTACATGATGATTGATGTTAAACCGTACGCCTAAATATTCTATACAACATTTGAATTGACGAGTACACGACCTAAAAATCCATGCATATCGAACGTTACGATGCGACCCGGCGTTTATGATGGGGTCTTTTTCGGACTCAGACCGAATTTCTCTTTTTTTGATCTTTGTGGGTCGAAGCAGTATAAACTATTGTACATACATAAATAAATCCAGAGGCCTTCTTCGGGTAGTATCGACGTATCGTATATTTTTTCTACTTTCTTATGATTTTACTGCAGTTTTTGTTCGTGCACACAATTTATACGAACAAAATACAGCGTTTCGTTCCGCAACTATATTTTGGCTTTTAGGATATATATTAGACTTTCCGCAACTATATTTTGGCTTTTAGGATATATATTAGACTTTCAATAATTTATAAACTATTGGCTGCTCACGACCACAATAAAATGGCGTTCCGAGCCGTAGCTTGGATATCCACGATTTTAGGATATTCTTATATTGCAGTAGTCTGCTAATCCATTGTCCATTTTTCTTCTCTTATTCTGTTCTGTTTATAATGGCCAGGCGACCGCGTCGGAAACATTTTCAGTGAAGTGGAAATGGGAGGTGAGAAAACGCTTCTCACTGCTTTGAATTGTTTATACCAAATACGAAAAGGATTATTCCAAGTCTAAATTTCCGAAATTAAATGAAAATCGATCAATATTATATTGTACCAAACCGCTGCTTCGATTATCCAATGAAGGGAGAAACTGTTTGTGCTTGACGTTGTGCCAAATCGTTTTTGGGAATTTGACATGAATTATTGTAATTCACAGTCTCTTGACATTACTGAACGCAAGAACATATAAAGTCTACTGCAATACAAGAATTTTATCAACTTCGAAACTATGAAAAACCCAATTATATACGTATATTATTTTTATTTTAATTCATTTTTTTAATTTAATTGTGGAATAATTATTGAGATTGAGTTTTTTTGAGTTTAATGGCAAGGCATTACTAATTTCTTAGTAGATAACATTTTGAAGGATTTAGTCTTTTCTATGCGAGACTTTAGATTTTGATTCTTTATCATTTTTCGTTATGCTGAAAAACATGGTAGTCAATAGATCAATAAAAATCATCTATCTTTCCGACAGCTAACCGTACAAACAAAGGTTAGAATTAGAAAATTCTAAGACTTTTCATGCCGCATGGTTACTATATTCATTACACAAATGATCATTATATAATATAATCCAATGACACGCAGCTGATTCGCGACAGTTGTGGGTCAATGCTTTTCACTTATAAGAAATAATTACAAGTTAGTCCCATCTTTAGGCTTTAAATCATTCATAGCGAAATCCTTTGTTACATTGTTCTTTGACGCAGAGGGTGATATAATCGCGGAAATTGACGAAAAGAGACATTAGAAAATAGCATAAAATATTGTGGGAAACAGATAGAAAAAGCCTAGGTGGATAACGACGACATGTATAGATTTTCAGGAGGACTTCGCTCTCGCCTTGGAAAACGGTAAGTTGTAATATTTTACAATACCATCATGTATCTGTATAGTTTACACATTAGTTTTCAGTGTGCCAGCTTTAGATAATTTAGTAGCTTATTACAGGCCGTCTTGTAGTACAGTAAATATAAAATTTTACGCGGCAATTGTTTATGAAATGTGAACAAACCGAACAAAATTCTCTTGCTGAAGAAACGTTACAGAAAGAAAGTCAGCATGGAGAAGGCAGGAAAAATATCTTCATCAAAAAATAATCCCAAATCCAATTATCACGATAATTTTATAATCACCCTGGGACCAAACCCAGCCTCATTTTAAAATACTAAAATGATTTTTGTTACGATACCTTTTTTCACCAAATTCCATGCCAAATTTAACAAGAAATGCTATTCTTGAAAGACGTATTTGCGATTTAACACATTTGCCAGAAGAGTGTGAAATTCAAGTTAAATGTCATTCGTGTTCATAGTCATTTGTTACTTGAAATTCTTAATCTTGTAACGTAATTACAAACCAAATGGGCGAAAAATACAGTGGTAGTCGATGTAAACTATCCATTTTGCCCGACAAATTTCTTCTCGGTCGCCAGCATCAAAACACGTAAGATTATATATAAAATAGTATATCATATATTATATAGTATACTACCGATAGATATTAACGACGTGAATTAGCACCACATGAATTATTACTGAATTCAACGCAAAAGGAATATTTGAAGTCCGGAAAGTTCATTCCAAGAATAATATACGCGTCATCAACTCTTAATGAATCTTCCATCATTAAAAATTCATCATCATTATGGTACAAACACAACACAGCATTTGTACTGATATTGCTATATTTTAGTACAAGACAGTGGGTTGCGTGAAATAAATGAATTTTTGCAGAGTTGATAAAAATAGAGGAAAGCCCCAAATTATATATTCAGATGATGAGATAAAATTGAGAAAATGGAAAAGTTTGTTCCTGCAGTATTCTCGGTATTCCCATCAATGTTGGAAACGTATTGTCGATTGCGTGGGGTAATGAGATTTTATACCTGTAATATAAAATCAATTTGATCCCCAAGATATCTTTCTACATCATTACCGATTTTCAGTATCAGTACAAAAACTTTGATTTACTTAAAAATATAAAACTTTTGCTGATGTAGTGCCCTATAATACGAAGTCTCATCGTTTTGTTACTGTATGATCTGACTTTAAAGCTGACTGTATATTGAATATACATTGATACGACATGTTAAATTGAGAATTTTTCATATGGGCGACAAATAGGAACTAATTTCGGGATTGAGTCGAAAAGGGATTAATATACACTAGGCAGCTATATGGTTAGGTACGAAAAAGAACTAAATAAGTCTAGCAAGTTAACCAATGGCCTACCTGAGATATGACATGTGAGTGCAGTGACATGAGAGTACAGTTGTGATATCCATCTCATGCTATAATTTGTAAATTGAAAGATAAACGTGCTTGACTTGTATGTTGAGTTAATAATATGGTAAAGTTATCATAAAGATAGGTTTTAGACGTTTAGACAGGGTTGCAATTTCAGTGCTTGCTATAGGCGCTATTTCCAGTAGGTACGTCACTGAAGCAATCCTAAGTCTGAGGAAATTAATGCGTCCTTTTTTCATTACCACTAATTAGAAACTGAACCAATCAAAAACCAGAATTGTTGAAAAATTGGATGCTATTCCGAAACTATAGGTCTTACTGAAAATTCGACCTTACAGATATACAGGAATCAGATTAAGTCTTTGAGTCTCACAGTGACAGTCAAATTGAATTATCATTGATCTAAAAAAACAAGGCGCTCGATTTCGAATCAACGATTTCACTAATTTTTTGGAGAGATGTCATTCTAATAGTTGAACTCCCTAAACATTTACTTGCTAACGTGTTCTAGAAACTGCGGAAGGCTGATTGAATTGTCAATCGAGGTAAATGAGTCATTCAAGTGCTCCAGGGAATCGCTTGTGACAATTTTGTCTTCACATTCGCGACAGTGAATAAATGAAGTTTAATCAATAGTACTTATGGTTGTAATTCTCGGAGAAAATAAATTTCAATCAGTGTTTCAATCAGGGTTTCATGTAATATGTAGTGTGAGATTTCTTTGCTGCAGTGAGGATGAAGCTATATAGCCAACATTTAGCGACAACTTTCATTCGTAGTTAGGATA
The DNA here is from genome assembly GCA_013436055.1 of Halocynthia roretzi. Classification (NCBI taxonomy): domain Eukaryota; kingdom Metazoa; phylum Chordata; class Ascidiacea; order Stolidobranchia; family Pyuridae; genus Halocynthia; species Halocynthia roretzi. The sequence continues at coordinate 367,388 of QRAM01000040.1, forward strand.
TTCAGTATAAGATTTAGTTTTTACACTACTCAGAACATAGTATGTCAAGAGAAACATGAAACAGCACACTAGTTTTGCTTGATGTAGTTCTACTGTAGCTTTTAATTCAGTTAACTTCAAGTTCAAGGAACGGTCCATTTATTTACAGCGGACCATGCCGCCTAATCCCTTTACCTCTTACAATTGAAATAGCTTATAGATATACCATAAAACAACTGGAGCATATTTACAGCTTCAAAAGTTGTGTGGTACGTAGCTACCGAATTGAATGTAGATGTTAACTTTTGCTTGATTGCTTGTGTCGTCGCATTCCAAGTGTTGCCGTATAATCGAGGAGATCGGATTAGGGATACTTGGGTGTAGTAATATTTGCAATTTGCTCTCTATAACTTATTCATGTAGCGTTTGGTCAACTATGCTTCTAGTCAATGAATTGCTTGGTGCAACAATTATATAATCAATTTGACGTATTGGTTTGGACACGACTAATTGTCTAGGCATCATGGACAATATACAGCTGTTGGATTTCAATCTATTTGGGAAAAACAAGTAAGTATACGAACCTTCTTTTTATCTTTGTACAATTGGATATACGTTCAACACTGCAATACCTAATCATCAGTGCCTATCCTAGGATACCCACAAAAGGGTCATAGGGACTGGTCATATTTTTCACAATTTTGGCTTGTTTCGGGCCATATCAAGTTTTAAAAATGTTGATAGAAATTCATTTCTACACATCTACTTCAGGCCGTGAAAATGTGTTCATGTTAAACGATGATATTTCTAGATGAAAGGCAGAAAATTATGGTAAATGGAAATGTGGTAATTTTCACATACTACACGATTGACATAACTGTAGTACGGTGCTTTCCAAACTGTATGGAGCCTGCAGTGCGTAGGTGTGTTGCCAGCGTAAGGGGAAACCTATACAATGCATGTATAGTATAGATGGAATACGCATTATAATTTGTTTCAGCTCGTCAGATCTGTTAGTTGTAATGTATAATGTAATATCATATTGGTACACAATGCTTGGGTGTAACAAAATTAATGTATTTATGTATCAGTATCTCTCATAAGGGATTGAATTAACCTCTGGTTTGCAATTAAAACTGAATTGCTGTGTTGCGAAATTAATTAAGTACGCGAAAGTATGTCACTAACAGGAAAAGTTTGGAAAACACTGCTGTAGTAGTATATAAAGGACGTCGTACATCCTGTATATTGATGGATTATCATATTAAGCTCTCCAGTAACTGTACAGAGCCTCAAATATTACAATATGCTGCTATTTCGCACATTTGTTTGAAGACGTGTTGGTGGTTTTCCATAGCTTATTGCATTTTCTGTCGTGAGTATTAAATTTTACTGATAGTGAGCCATCTTGTACATTCAACTATATGACAGTTTTAATAAACCGTCCAGTTTTAATAAACCGCATTTTTCCATTCAAAAAGAAATCAAAATTTAGATTTAGACATTTCAACACGAGATAATCAACTCAAGTAGCACCTTTTATGAAGACATGATACTCAATGCTAATTATTATTTTTCCTCTAAAATTACATGACCCTACTCTACTCCTGCGAGACTTTCTTATCCTGCTTCTAGTTCGTTGGTCAATCAGTCAATCTCAGGTATATCAGGTCAATCTCAATATATAATTTCATTGTTAGGTTTGCGATGAACCTTGTATTATCCTCGGAGACCTCTAATTATGATTGCAATGGAGATGAATTGATCGTGAAAATGCTATAGTTAAAATACGCTTAAAAAAATATTCGAAATCACGACTTAGCAATTTGAAGACTAACCATGTCACTGGTTGACATTTGATCAATAAGTTGCCCTTCGGTTGAATTCAAAATATGATTATTGCATATTATTTATAATGAACAGTTGTAGATTTCTTCTCGATGTCAATTCGAGCGAATCTGCAGTTCAGATAACATTGTGGGTACACAAAGAAGAGCGTGCAGTTTTTTACATTTTCGCAGTCTTCAACAAAACTTAGCTTAGTTCGGGTGTTCTAATCAACAATTGTAAAAGAATGAGGCGATTTATGAAAAGGTAAGAATCTTGTAACATCAACCTAAATTTGTACGCCTGTCAGAGATTGTAGTAATTATTCGAGAACGAATGCAATACAATAATATATATTGTATATCGTACTTCTCGGCGACAGATAAATGAATAAAAACTATTTCTAAACTGTAATAATTTCAACAGTTAATCCAGGCATTAAAATTATCCTACCTTCATAGTTTGGACTGTGGTTATGAGCTACTCTACTTAGTGATAAAAATGCCAAAAGAGTTTTTTGGGCTTGACTTCATCGTGGTAAATTAAGTATAATTACATGAAGTCGGATAACGCATTATTTGCCATTCAATACTATTTTCGTATTCAATTGAACTGAAATGCGGTATGAAGTTTTCTTAAGATTTAAGAAAACCGCAAATGACAGAAGAAGGATGCTTGGCAATGATTACTGTATTCGATAAGCGCAAATTTGTATAAAATAATGCTTTTCTAGAATATAGTAACTTTGTTGATCAATGGATTGCTGGATTCTAGAGAATAAAGGGATTCCGCAGTGAGGTTTAAGTAGACAAGCGCTTACATTTTAACTTTGGCATATCTATACAAAATACGACGAACGGTATTTGGCTAGTATGAGTTAAAAAATCACGTAGACAAGGTATATATAAATTATCCACTGCCTTTCCAGTGGTCAGTCGAAGTCAGACTTACTGGACTCATTTACGTCCAAGTGCTAGTCATGTAGCATCACTTCACTGTACCGAAACAAAAATATCAGTCGTGCAAACTAGTCACCATCCATCATCACATATCAATGAAGTGAGGTTGAATCTGTACCAAAGTACCAACTCAAAGTAATCAGATCAGGTAGACTTCGGGACGTAAAAAGTTTTTAACAATCATGGAATTGACTAATTCCTAAACAACAAATTTTAATTTGGAAATGCATCAACCGGTGTATCATTTGTGACCTTATGACCTTGTTCTCTCTCGGATAATATACTGTCTTGAATTAAAAATGTAGTATTCTGCACTGCGAGTCTGTACTACTCGTGACACTCAACCCTTTAAAAGGTATTATATCTGGCAAGATAATAATTACCATCCCTGCTCATCCATGACTTACTCTCCTCCGTAGCTATACGAGTATCCAGTTTCCATTCTTTGTGCAAATTTAATTAGAGACAGGAGTAATAAAGACAGGCCAGCATGCTATAAATAAGAATTACTTCGGCATATGACAAGGCTGTTAACCATGTCGTCTGCTGATTCAAACAGGGACCTGCCACGAGGAGGAAGAAAGCAATGGGAAGACTCTTATCCCAGGCAAAGAGCAGCGCTGACGACCGCGCGACGCCGTCTCGAACGAACCTACGGCGTGAAGGGAGAATGCAATTTTACTGCAGACGAATTGGACGAGCTGCGACAGATATTCGAATTTTACGACATCGACAGCAGCAAGACGATGAATCTGAGGTAGAGAGAGATGATTCGAACCAAATTCTTTATAATTATCATTCTGTTTGTAATATTGTAAGAACGTGATTGGAGTGAGAAAAGGTGGAGTGTACTGAAATTCATCCAAATTTTAAATGCAGTTGAGTCAATAGCATAGAAATTATTTACACGACTCGATTCAAAACAGCGAGCTGAACATGGCTATCGGAGCGCTTGGATACAACGTAAGCCAAGAGCAAGTGCAAGATCTTGCTTCTATCATGGATGTTGATGGAGACATGAGCATGGATTTTAGTGAATTCTGTATGATCATCGAGTATTTGAGAGACGAAAAAGGACTGGAAGGAGAATTGCGGTAACATATTAAATTATCAGCGATTGCTTGGTCCGATTCACTCCTAAATTCTAGTAATGTGTGGGTCCGACTTGTTGGTTAACGAAGAACGGCCCAATTTATATGGATTTACCTTCTAAACTTTGTCCACGACAAACGCTGTTAATGTATTAATTTTATGATCAGAGATGCTTTCCGCTGTATCGATACCAATGCAGATGGCTACGTCACAGCAGACGAACTTTTAGAGTTACTCATGACCCAAGGAAATACAATGTCGCTAAAGGAAGCATCAGAATTAATCAGGCAAGTGGTAAACTCTGTACCAGGGGTTCTTAACCTGGGGTGTATAGACCTCAGGTAGGCCTCGGGCCTCGTGAAGGTCAGATCGAAGGAGGGGAGCATATCTTTCACCAGATTCTCAAAGAAGTCCGTGACTCAAAAACGGTTAAGAACCACTGAGGAAGGTCGGGTCCTCATGCTCTCAACTGGAGAGGATCATTTTTACAACACATTTTTTTATATCAACTGTTTCAAATGGTATAAATTCCCATGCTTCCATCAATGCTAAGAACATATTTGAGTCGTAGACATCAAGTCAATTAAGCAGTGGAGGGGCTGATGTTAGACTCTGCTTAAGGCAATTACTTGACCTAGATCCGCCACTGCTTCCATCTCCCTTCAGTTTCATTTCAGTGACGTTTCTATGAAAATGTAATTATCACGTTGATGCCACGACGATAATCGCCTGAATATTTTAACACAAGTATTCCGAGTTAGATCGGAGTGTATGAAAAATTCATCAGTTTTTTGAAATGACCAACTTGTACTGAATTATTAATCGTATTATAGATAGTCACAGATTAGTCTGAACAAAGGATGTTTGACGATGTAATAATAGCTTATAATGAACATTTCGCTTTAATTTTTTGCTGTTGGTATTATCGCTTTCATCGTACGTCAGATAACAACCTTCATTCAATTTTCTCTTTTTAAAAAAGATAAATATGGTATAATAATTTCAAAAACACGGAATAAAACTAATATAATGAATTTCAATTCCATACACCAAATTAATCGTTTACTGTGAGAATAGGGGCAGGAAATACATATATCATAATATATAATATAATATACTAGTGTATTTAAAAGTAAATTTCAATAAGCGCACTTCGTACAGATTTGCAGATAAAAATGGAGATGGAAGATTAGACTACGAGGAATTCATGCGAGTTATCCTGGAAGGACAAACCATGTCTCGTACGACGACTTTCTTTTCATCTTCTACTTCAGCACCTTCATTACAATCACGTGATCTGACAAAAAGTTCAACATCATTGAACGGGATTCTTCAGCATGTAGAGGAAACATCGAAATACGAAACGTCTGTTCAATACCAAGGTAAAGGGCCTTATTTGATTTTTAAAGGTTGATTTTCTGGAGTTTTAGTTCACCTTCTATACAATTTGTGCGTAAATGAGATATAGCAGAGAACATGGAAAAATTGAAACGGGAATTGAACTATTATTTTGTCATTAGCCACAAATACTAGGGTTTCGTAAAGCGTGAGAAAATTGAACTAGCGTGAGCGTCTTAGTAGACACGTGGCTTATAGGACTCATAACGCTATCTTGTATTTCACTGACCTAGTATTTGATGATAAATACTGATGCATACACTAAAGCATTCGGATTTTATCAGATGGAACTGAAATGGCCACAACATCTAAAGAGGGGAGAACATCACCAAGCGAAGTGGTACTCGATACAACGTTGATGACCAAAATGAGCATTCAAGACGTAGAAGACAGTAAAGAGCTGGAGAAAGAGAAATTGAGGTAAGAATTTCACATATTACATTGATTACATCATCGAGTAACGCTATGTAACAATTAACACCGATTGCTTGACAGGCAACCGACTAAGGTTACCGAAGGAGGAAAAGTTGGAATCGCAATTAATGTCGTGAAACCAGAGAGTGGTGAAATTGTCGGGTCAGTGGTAGTTGAGAACAGTCGTCAAAATGTTTCTTCAGAAGGCACTGATAAATTTCTTTAATAGACTTGCTATATACATCTCATCATTGTGTAAATGTTGACTTGTATTGATTTCTGATAACCGACTGCTACTATTAGTTTATACAAGCATACTCGTACAAACTTTTAAATGAAAAGAAACAAGAAAATAATCGAAGGAACGGAGGAATTGCCAATGTTTTTTTCTCAAGGCTGAATTTACCCCAATACTAATATACAACCAAGAAACAAACAGTGTTCTTCTCGAGGCTTTTCAAAAAAAAAAAGTTTTTTCTATAACTCTCATCAATTCCAGAAACTTTAACGAATTCATAGTAGCAGTAAAAACAACATACATTTTTTTATTTGTATATTTTACTGTGTATCATTAGTAAAAATTTCAAGTCAAAAATGTTTGTATTCCCAATCCATACCCTTTTAAGGCCATGGTCAGATAACTGAATAGGGTATAATCACAGATGTTCAATCCTTCAGATTTTTTTTGAAATCTCTAATCTTTTTTTTATTACATTTGACACCAAATGATTACAATGAAGAAGAATAAAACAAAAACGATTTATTTTCAATACATACTGTATTTTCATTGCACATGAAAAAATATACAATAGAAACTGTAAGATAGTCAAGGTACATGGAAACGAAAAGGGAATCATGTTTAGTGATATAGTAATGGATAAGCCAGTTGTTTTTTATCTTATTTTATTAATCAATCACTTCATTCAGTTACATATTCATAATTCAGCTTCACTATTAAAACACCACAAACACCCACTCAGGAAATTTCAAATACAAACAGAACTGTGTTAAAACTTCAAATTAATTGCTTTGCTGGTATTGATCAACAGTAACTATATACCATGCATTAGAGGAATACTCTTCTTTGCTATTTAACTTAACTAATATCTGCAAAGTATTAAAAAGGTGAAAAGATTTACCTATCATGCCATTTATCACGAAACAACAAAAACCAGGTACGCAACCTTTAGATGTAAATAAGTTATTCCAGTAAGAAGACTAAAAATCTATTGATGCTAAATCATTAATAATGCATATGATAAAAAATTACACCATTCAACTACAGGCAATTTTTCATTAGACATGGAGACAATTATTCCTCCTCATTTTTCTTCTCTAGTATGGAATATTGTATGAGATGATATATTGGAAGCTGCAGAAAACGAAGTTTTTTACCAATTCCTTGTAATCATGAGCTTTCAAGAACTTTCATTTGACTTCTTGCAAGTTTAAGTTCTGAAATATAATTAAGAGATGATCTGATAACCAATTACTACAGTATATTAATCACAGGATCTTTATATTCATATACTGAAATCAATCAGCTTACCATTTAGCAATAAGCAAAGTTTTTCCTGAGTAGTTTCAAATGTTTTTGTTTCCATACTACCAGAATTTGCCTTCAGCTGTACCGAGATTGATAGGTAAGAAAACAAATAAATAGGGAAACAGATGTTATTGTTGGACTCGAATTAAAATCTATCATACTTCCATATTTATACGAACAGTTCGCTCCTCTTTCCTATTACCAGAATCTACAATTTTCCAAGTAACGTTACTCAGTTTTGATGACCTTCTGAAGCTTTGCCTACGAAATTCTTGCCGCAGTGTTACTAATTTATTCTCATACGTTTTACAGAGTGCGGTTGCGTGTTCTGGAACGGTAAAATTCAAACAATTGTTGCCGATTACAAACTTTCATGAATCTGATGATAATAATTTCATATCTTCTATATATTGACATCAGTTTACCCTTTGGAAGTCCAAGTTGCTGCAATTCGCTTGCTAAGGTCTCCTCATCAACGTCATTCTTAGCAGCACTTGATATAATAAAACGAATTCCAGCAATGCTAGCTTTAACATCTCCTTGCTCTACATCAAGTTAAATAACAAATGCTATTGAAAATGCGTAAATAATAAATATCGAAGAAACTCACCATATTTCGCATCAGCAGTAATTTTTTCAACTTTTTTCATCTACGGAACAACAAAAATTACGAGCAGTGAATTACAATTACTGAGGTGAAATGTTCTTTTTTCCCAAGGTAACAGATATGTAAATTAACTAGGGATAATCATTATGGGTAGTCGATGAAAACATCAACTTGCATTCACATTTCATACTTACATCTATTTCTTCGCCCAGAAGAGCTTTGATAACTTGAACCACCAGGAGCTTCATTTTTACTGAAGTCTGAGTAGGGAAAAGACACATTATGTTACAATGAACCGCAACAAATTCAGACATTAGATCATTTACCACGAACACGAAGTTTGAGAACAACTGATCAGAGGCAATATGTAATAATGCCCGGCAATCATACCAGCTATTACATGCAAACTACAAACTTACCAGCCTAGCAAGAATGTTTATTTCAGCCAAGACCCAATCCGGGCAATCCAGATCACCACAAAATCGAAATTTCTGAAGCACAATAGAAAAAAGGGAAATTTAGCTAAGAACTGCACATGATACTACAAGTTGTATTCAATGTTCCCTGTAAGCGGTGCTCATGTGCATGCATTTGCAATGAGTACACAAATTAAATGAATGCGTGCACAAAAGGCAAGTCACTAATAACGTTATAAGTAAAAATTTCATTTGCGTGCACACAAATGCTTTTTTCGCACACTGACTACAAAAATTGGGAACATTGGGTATAGTCTATAAGCTATAAACTCACCATTGTGAATCTATTTCTTCAGCACGGTAGAAAATTGCAGCTGGTAATATCTACCATAACGTTAAACCTAATTTTATTTTGTCAAGTAAAATACAAAAAGTGCTTTTAAACAAATTAGGTAATCAGCTATAGACAATGCAAGTCCATTGTAGAAATATGGATGAAACAACGTGGAAGTCCAGGATACATGAAATGTGGGATAGATGGAATGATTGTTGTATGTTTCAGCTAATAGGGCTCTTAACACATCACAGCGATATTTAGAAATCTCCCCCAAGACAAAAGTAATAGTTAACCAAAATGTTATAGTGAATAATCAAATGGTTCATTAACATCCAACACTGCTAGGTAGCAAGATATATGCTGTAAAAATGTTGGGTTTCATGAAGTAATGTGATAACCCAGCTGAAAACAATGTTCCACTTAAGATATTTTAAGGTACTTGCACTTACAATACTGTATGATACATTCTAAACGACATTTTTTTGCTCTTTCTAGCAATTTCAAAGTAATTTGAAGGTGAATGAATGAATGAATGAACATCTATAAAACACATGATAAAAAGTTAAGATAAAATGATAAATACCACTGATTGCCCAGGAAGCTGGTTGTTTTCACACATCCATAAATTTAAACCAAGTACCTAACCCAGTAAGTCCCATATACAATCAGCAGATACTTTTGCTAACATGGCTAGACGTAAGCATGAAATGTTGATGGCAGAACAGACAGTAGTAACTCGCTATCTGTGAATAGTCACTACAGCAAGTGATGAGAGAAATGAACATACACAATGCTAAAAGAATTATGAAATGAAGTTTTTTGCAGAATTAATATAGTGGATAATAATGCCCATATTAGCCAGGACAGATCAAAGGGTATACAACGGAATAGTAGTGAACATGTTATCATACAAGTTACACAAAACTGCTCATTCAGGCTGAAAGGTTCCATGCAACAATGCTTTCCAGACCACCTTAATAACATACCACTAGATAGTTTGTGGACTGCAGAAAGAAAAGACTCAAGTTGGTAAGTTGGAGTGGAACACTATATTTATACAGTTTATAATCTTTGAGATCTCTGGCGAAGCCCAACAGGTTGGCTATAACACCCATTATAATATGACTTAGGAAATTAATAGTTTGTTCCAGAATGCCATCTTCACAATGTACAAAAAAATTTAAAATCCTTCACCTACATATTGACCATGTTTAGAAACCTTGGATAACATCACATGGATTTTATATGGGAACATTAGACTCAAGAAAATAAAAACAAGATTTTTTATAATCCTAAAAAGAATATAGGCCTGCTTACTTTAGACTTTTTTTGTTAGGATGATAAAACCAGAGGCAACTGTATGATAACGAGATGAAATATGCACGACAAGTCTGAAAAAAAGCCACTATTCAACAGCTGGATTACCATACAACAGGTCTCTTTCTGAAAATTTTTCTTTTTCTTTTCAAAGTTGGCCAGATTCTGATAAAAACTTTTCATATTCATTTTCATACTCTGATTCCTTATCGTCCTCCTCAAGCCCTTTATATAACTCCTCGTCATCAGAAGCAATTAGATCTTCCACATCCAACTCCGTGGGAAGGAAGTGCGAAACGGCAGACTTGGACAAATGCTGATCGTAAAATTCGGGAATGTTTGCTTCAGCTGCCGTGTAAGGGACCCCGTCAGAGGTATAAAACACTGGCTCGTTCATGTAGTAATTTGGATCGAGGTCGGCAAACGTGTCTCCGACTGATTGGGTTCTCACCGGTGTCGTTGCTCTGCCCCAATTGTTTTCTGTCAAGTGTATCACCTTCTCGATCAAGCATAACGTCTTGGCTTCCTCGTCATCTGAACCTTTCTTATAATCAACTGCAATTTGTCTGAGCAATTCTAGATTCTTGTTAAAACGAGATTCATCCACCTCCGATCCTTCAAATGCCTCTTGCAGAGGAGATCCGGCAAGTTTTAAAACTTTACATGCAAAATGAACGTCGTGCCTAAAAGCTTTTGTCAGGAAAGTTTCTAAACTTCTAATGAGAGATCTTCCCAGAGCTGTTATTGGTTTTCCGTTTATCTTGATGCAAATGAAAACTTCTGTTATAAACATTATAAACCCATGGATTTTTTTTCGATTGTCCTCTTCCTGGGCATCTTCCGAATTGAGCAACTCTGAAATTACTTTAAACTGCTTTTGTAAAGAGTTCAAAAACGTGCTGCGGAAGTTGGCGAGCACTCCCGGTTCCGAGAAATAGGAGGAAAGTTTTGCTCCCAAATACTTGAAATTCTCTTCCGCAATCGCTTTGTCAAACAAAATTCGAACTATTTCATCGACGGTATTTTTTGAATGGCGGAACATTTTCATTCTAGCCAATAAAAACTGTGCCCTATCATCGAAATCCCCTGGCTGCTGAAGAATGTCCTGTATAAAATCTTGATAATCAAATAACAACTGTTTTCCCTCCTCTTCAGTAGCCTGAGAAATCTCTACCTTTTTCGGAACAAATTCTTTCGCCGCGACCGATAGATTGCTTGCCATCACTTTGTTTGATATCTCGTCGCCGGTTTCGTACATACCGAGATGCGTGTCTCTAGCGATCTTTAGCATCTCTGGAGATTTGAAAGGAATCGCTGCGTCTTCAAGATGTTGCCTGATAATGGCCAAAGCCGAATGGGACATAACTTGAGGAGTTGTTCTGCTGTTTATTTGTCTTTGGGCATCTCTTTCTTGTATGTGGAGTTGTTGTACAAGTTTCACTGGATCGTCTGACTTTTCGCCTCCACTGTCCATCAAAGGGTTTTTAAATGTTTTGACACTGTTGTAAGATGGTACATAATCGTTTGTAGTCTGTACATTACCATACTGCGTATCCAAGGTAGACCAGTCTTCGGCTTGGTTGTAAACTTGGGGAACGGTCATTGCTGGCACAGGATTTTCTCCACTTCGCCATTGTCCATACGGCACATCTGTAGTCGTCTCATTGCCATATGACTGAGGGGAAGAATTCGGTTCTTGCCATAAATTCTGCTGTGGATCTGGTTGCTGTTGGCGATTGGCACTATGGGGATGTCTGTATGGTATATTTTGGGGAATATTACCTTCAGCATTAATACCAAAGCCACAGTCAGCCCAGTTGCTTTGAAACCCTTGCACGTTATTATTGTATGCATTCGCACTTGTAACTGGAATGTTGTACTGTTGGTTGTCATATGTATCAGCAGAATAGGCAACAGATCTTTCAGAACTGGTTGGCTGTTGCCAATTACTGCTGGTGTTGGTTACACTTGCTGGATCCCAGACCTCTATTTCGGCATTTTCATTCCACCTATTAGATGATCCATCCCTATTCGAGTTCGAACCTGTGTATTTATTATCTGCCATGAACTCGGACTTGCAAATAACTTAATAGGATATCAATAAACTTATTTTATCGTAGTGAACTCCCAAAGTCGTTTCAAAAACGTAAATCAAAGAAAGTTTCAAGAATTCTGTAACGTGAAAAGAAAAAGGTATTACTTAATCATATCACCGAGAATTCCCGATTATTGGGTAGCAGGTAAACAGAATGCCATGCCACAAATAGAAGTGTCAATCGTGGGAAATTCAAGAATGCCACAAATAAATTCCACCATTTCAGATACAAACTTATAGGAGTAAGAAAAAGCAGAAAGGGCATGCTGCGGTGGACATTTTACGCTATATGGCGATAAAGAGCTAATAGACCTTTAAACGACTTTGCGGTGAGAACAGTCAAGTTTACCTTTTTCGACAACTACAATAATATATGTATAGTAATAAAATTGACTGCTATCTACTGAGTACTTTGATGGATGTACTCGACATGACCGATGCTATGGTGAAGCAGGAGTGCAAATGGGGGAATTAGGACGCTACCCCTACCTTTCGGCCTAACCTCCCATCTCACAGACCCTAACGCACTAGTTCCTAAAATCCAACTTCACCATTATTTAGAAGGCAGCAACGTATTTCATAGCCCTCTAGAGAAATATAAGCACTACCATCAACCATAGTCACCCTAGAGGAGATAGAATAGATCGGGCAGTGGTAGAAATTTCTCTTCTACCAAAGTTTGGGCTATGGAGCGTGTTTCTGCTATAGTGTGTGTGTGCAGTCCATTTAGCCTTTTGCTAAATCTCTTCAATGTCTTCGTCTCCAACGACATCTTCTCTTAGAATATTTGACTAAATGGCAAATATCTTATTCCACGATATAAAAGAGTCCCTTTAATTTACAAACAATGCAACAGTCAGCAGATGGCAGAAGATAAAACGTATATAACTCGAGTGTTTAAACCATACACGTAACGTAACAGGATCATGATATAATCGAAACATATTTTGAAACAATGATTTAGTTGGGTAACCAACAGTTGAACAAAATAAAAAAATAGCGGCACAACTTCTCTCTCAAAACTTACGATATTGCCACAAAGCAGACTACAAAAAAGATAACAATTTTAAAGCAGTGCAACAACAAAAGAGCAGTGGAATGTAGGTTATTAGCAAAACATAGAATATCTACATATTATACAAGACAGATGGAGAGAAAATTATTGGTAATATTCAGTGTTCCTTCTGGAATGTGGCCTTGAAATTACACTGAATATATATATAGGCAGTGTAATACATCAAAACCAAGGTTCTGACATAAATATTATAAGATGCTGAATTGTACACAATCTACCATCTATCTGTAATGCAGACACAAAATACCAGCATAGCAAAACCGACTCCTCAATAAACACTAAAAAATCATATTCTACTTCCGTAATCTTACCAAAATATAATCAGAATCATTACTCACAAATTTATCGTATTTAATACTGATCGATAATACCACAGTGGAATGTCATTTTGTGTATGGAATTTATACAGGAAATAGCTAGCTATGAAGCTTTGATGTGATTAGGCGAAGAGTTGGCAAAAAAGCCGGTTCCCTTACATTCCCTCAAGTTCACTTTAGTAATCAACTGTGAGCTATCGTGTGCTGTTTTTTCTTCCACGGAAGATGTGTGTTGACAGCTGTCATTTAACGTAAAACAAGTAGCATCAACAGTGTTAGGGATGCTGGCTTCTGAATCATCAGATGTAATTGTTCTGTTTTCTTCTGATTGAATATTGTCATACTGATCAAGTTGAATTGTCGTTTCTGGTGATTGTTTTGCCTTCGAAAGATCGTTGGAATGACAGGCCGATCCATTTTTTGACTTGATGCAAGATGACGGCATAGGTAGACCACAGTTCGTGTAAACCTCCTTAGTAAGCGCTTCTAATTCCGGAGGAAATCGCATCTGTGGCACGTCGTAATGTATCAGTATCATGTGAAACCAAGCTTCTAGCTCGGCAAACGTTGGTCTAAAAATAACACATTCGGGATTAGCATATAAAAATCTTCGACTCGTGCATAGATTTTATACAATAGTCAAGACATATTACCCTTCGAGCATTAGTAAATCATGTTGTGGTATTCCAGTGGTAAATTTAGAGACGTAATACTATACTAAGAATATAAAATTATACCATGTGAGAGTGGAATAAACTCCAGCCTGTGGCAATTAACTCAAGGCAATGTACTCTCAAGTTTAGGCCTGCTATCGATGACATCATTCTTCTTCATCATCTCAAACAGAATTACAGCACTTCCACGATTTACGATGGAACACTCTCTGAAGTTATGACTATTTTGCTCCTCAATCTTATTGAGTTCGTGAGCATCAAATATTAAAGACACTGTAGCTCATGGGACTCAAGCGGTGTACTTCCACACGATTTCCACTATATTAATGGCACACATAAGGAGTAACTAACATTTCCATGATGAAGCACTACCATTTCAGCATTTCCCATCTCACATAAATAGAATGTAAATATGGCTAAGAGCATAATCTCAGAAATATTTATGTACCGTTTTTCCGGAGCAATGTCGCAGGCGAGAACAGCAATAGCGAAGAAAAAAGCTGGACAGTCATCACAAAATTGGTCAAAATATTCCTGAACAGCCAAGCCAAAGTCACGACGCCGTGGTAAGAAAGTGGGGTCGGCATTAACTCTGCCGATAATTTCGCAAAGTACAATACCTGTGAATGTTATACAGATTATTTAACGCTTTCCTGAGATTCCAGACTAACAAATCTATTGAATAGGTGTACACATTGGAAAGGTATATTAGTACCCGACCGTCATTGTGCCAATTCCTATTTTTTCCTAGCCAGGCAGCCACATGTTTAAATCACTTATTTCTAGAGAAGAAACAGATGTATATAATTTTGAGCGTGATAATGACAGTTGGTATCCTATAAGTCACTTCACATTATCCCTCGTACCCTTATATAAAACCAAGTAGCATTTGCCATATTAGCAATAACAGTGTTAGGGATGCCGGCTTCTGAATCATCAGATGTAATTGTCACAGCACCTCACAGTGCTTGTCCCAAACATCCACAATGTGCAGGTGTGTTATTTAATACAGGTACAGCTATTTAACCATCTCTAAGATATAAATATATATATATCTCACAGTCGATGCGGTGAAATGAATACTGTATTTTCGGTACATAGAAAGCACAGATCGGGTGAAGCATAATTAAACTTTTCGGCACATATCTTTCCATATGTTATTTTTGTGTTGATTAAACTATTTCTCTATTCGAAAAAACACTATACAGAACAACCAGAAGCACTTACCAAATGAAAAAACATCAACACACTCGTCATATTTCGCACTATATAACATTTCCGGTGCCATCCAATAAGGGGTCCCAACAACCGTGTATCTTTTCCTCCTGGCCATAGAAGACGTCT
Source organism: Halocynthia roretzi (assembly GCA_013436055.1). Taxonomy (NCBI): domain Eukaryota; kingdom Metazoa; phylum Chordata; class Ascidiacea; order Stolidobranchia; family Pyuridae; genus Halocynthia; species Halocynthia roretzi. Next base: position 382,785 of record QRAM01000040.1, read on the forward strand.
GGCGCGGCATGACTCGAGCTAAACCGAAATCGGCAACCACTACAGTTCCGTTCTAAAGGTCAAATTGATTTTCATCATTACAACATTTCTATATTGAGCCAAATTCAACATGAAATTTCCATGCACTACCTTCTTAACAAAACAGTTTGCAGAGTTGAGATCGCGATGTATGATCTGCATGCCGTGAAGATACGACATCCCCGATGAGATGTCACACGCTACTTCCATTCGTCTTAGCCATGGGAATGGATTGTCCATGTCAAAAATCAGTTCTATAATGTACATTTTACATATTAAACTTTGTTCGTAATACGAATTATAAATTCATGAGTGCAGATTGTTATTGACATTTTTTTCTACTACTTGGAGTAACAACTTGAGCAATCCAGCTTATTATGCAATCATATAAGTAGCAAGAATACCTCTGAGTGCTCCACATTCAATGAATTCAGTGATAAGATTGAGCCTCCTATCTTTATACAACACGCCGATGAAACGAAGAACGTTAGGATGATTTAAGTTCCGCATAACTTTAACCTGAACGGAAGGTTCAATTGCATTCATATAAAATTAGTAACATTTCCTATCTAAACTTATGTCACATAAACTGAACCACAGAAATAAAATCAGAGAAGGATGAAATAATATAAAAAAAGCAGTTCACCTCTTTTATAAAAGTTTTTTCAACACTGTCATTCAAAGAATTGAGAATTTTTAGCACCATCACTTCACCAGTATCTCTGTGAGTCACTTTTATTGCACTGCCAAAAAAACCAGTTCCCAGCACTTCACCATGGATCAGGTCACAGGGTCTGAAAACTCTGTCATAGAAATATAGAACTAAAATACTTACTCTGTACATGAAAGCCCTTGTAAAATGGATTTTGAATTTCAACAAAATATTTCATGCCCAACATGAACATTTGAAATGCCATTTACTTTAGACTCCAAGTTTTACGAGCATTGGTTCATTGAAGATACCAGTATTTTGCTCCTTAATCTCAGTAATATTGATAGTCATCACCTAACTCCCAGTAACCCAGTAACAATGCGTTTCGGCTGTTGAAATTTCGATTCATGAGCAGACAGGGTTGTAAGAGATCCGTACTAACTTGTGAATTTGATTGACCATTCCAGTGTGGATTCTCATCGACTCTGAACGGTTCAGATCCTTGTTGAAAGGAGAATGTTGCTCACGGAAAGACGAGTGACTTTTCAAGAACGACTTGGCAGAAACATTGGTGTCACTTGTACATCTATGTACATTATTCATCCTAAAAAACAAACAATTGCCAGAAATTAGATAAAATTCTTTGAAAAAAAAGAGAAATGGCTAAACAGAATTCTATAATATCTCAAATCCCTGGTAATGAACCCCTTACCATTGTACAAAGCAACTTAATTTTAGTCAACATACTTGGGCGACTTCCTCATTATAACTGGTGATCCATCTGGTGCAGTCTTTAGAGAGTTGCTTCTTTTTGGGTGTACTAGGAGATTTTTTGTTAGTGTTCCTTTCAGAGGCTGAAAGAAGTAAATTTGTTATTGCTATAAATTCAGTATGCAGATACAACTCCTTGTTAGTCATTAGATTATGTAAGTTGAGATGGAGTTTTTATTCATCTGAATTGTAATTTGCTAAACTGATACATTTTATTCCAAGTTATCTCTTGATTTTATTATACCTCATTATTATTTTTTCTTATCACGACATCCACTGGTGATTGGTCTTCTTCAGACAGAGAGGTAGAATTCGAATCGATATTCTTTGTAGGCAATCGATTCAGATTTCGTTTCACTCCTCCTCTTCTTGTTATGGGAGAGGGAGGTTTCTTGAAAGTTATCTCCATAACGGCAGTAGTTTGTTCCGTTGTACTTGGTTTCGTTACGTTTGAATTTTCATCAGGAGAGGAAGGGGACAATGATGTACTTGCAGAATCAACAGCAATGTCTGGAATCTTGTACTGGGAATCTTCTTTTTTATCATACTCAACGTCCGAATCGGTATTTGATGAGGTTTCAGCCAATTGAACGTGTGTGTTTGTGAAATCACGTAACGAACCGCTCCCTTCATCATCTTCTGTGCACTCAGAATATGTTCCATGATATTTTCTGTCAGCTCCATGTTCAGTAAACTTTCCATCATCAATAATACTATTACCTTCTCCGTTGAATATAAAAGAACTAGGCTCTGTTTTTTCATAATTCCCTGTATCGTCACTTGAATGCATCGTTGAGGTCTCATTGACACTTATTTTACTGGTATAGTGATTCAATTCATTGTCAGTGAAGTTACTTAACGGAATTTCATGTTGAATGGGTGATCTCAAATTGGTGTGTTTCGTTGAGCAGCAAAGATTTTTCGATGATATAACCGAGGGAAGCAGTGTGCAAGACATACTGTGAGAGACGAGGGGATCTTGCGAACCAGACGTATGAAGACGGCAAAATTCCTCATCCATGATTTGTTTACCAGCGGGCTCTGTAGGAGAAGTGGCGCTATTCATAGTCTGGGGTTGATTGACAATAACGTTCACCTCTACGTTGTATTCTGGAATCTCTCTATCCAATAAAATGTTCGGATCATCTTCAATACTGGGAAAGTAGGATCTGAATTGAATTTTAAACTTGTAAATACAAAAATAGTTTGTGTTACAAGTCGACTTCTCTTAATCCAAAGCAATAAAAATTGACATGCTGGAAAAACTCACAGATCAATGTTAAGAATTTAGTTAATAAGTTAGTGGAGGAGTAACAGTGATTGTCCACCATTGCAACAACCTGAAATTGATATAGGTTTCTATTACAACGTCTTGTCAGATCAGACTACCCCACTAGCTAATCATGAGAAAAACGAAATGAATGCTCAAGTTTTGAGGATCGTTTCAAAAACTTAACTCACCTATTTAGATATATTTCTCGCTCAACTGTCAACTGCAGAGGTATATCAGATCCATCAGTCAGTCTTTCAATCTGTAAAATAAATCACTGTTAATCATCTGTTAAGTGTGTCTGAAAGCAAAAATTCAATTGATTAGGAACCTACCAAATCTAAGGCGTTGTGATCAACATGTAATCCATTGACCTGCAAAATTCTATCTTCAAGTTTTAGACCATGCATGGATGAATCTGGGCTGATTCTGTGAGGAAAAACATTGATATCTACTTTGATTTCATCAATAATAAACATTCACTGGTAAAGTCGTTGCAAAAATAAGACATTGATGGATCCTTCTATATCTCAAAGGATGTAAATTAGCTAAATGAGATCATCACACTTACGAATTAACTATCTGACCAACGGGGCTGGCCATTGGATGCGATGCTGTGGCCTTTGCTGATGGAATTAATATTTGATCCTTTACTTTAAGTTGTTTGTCAGGAAAGTAATCAACAACAACTATAGCTAGACAGCACACTGTTTCAGATTCATCATCTTGATCAGGAAATGAGGATGGATATTCGTCAACGTTCTGCAGATTAAATAATCATTATAAAAATATAAGGTATATACTGATAGACGAGTAGCATTTTTTTTACCAGACGATATGAACTGATGTGAATGTGATTTTTAAACAAGTAAGGAAAATTATGAAATAATTTCATGCAACAATGCAAGCCATGTTTTTAACATGACACCAAAATAATAGGATCATTGTGAAGAACTTATAGAAAAATCCGCATGACTGTTATAACAGTCTAAAAAACTTGTAATACATGAAAGAGCCAAGCTTTCTCAGGAACCCAATCTTTCACAGCCAAATTTTCAATAGTCAAGAGCTCTATATAAAATTGTGACTCACTTTGAAACATTTTGAGCAAAACAATATTGTTGAATTGTTTCCAGGAAGCACTACTGCATATCTGTCCCCATCAGAAATAACATCGTGGCAGTGAACGCATGTAAAACATTCTGGATGAAAACGGAGAGATCCGGCGATCTAAAGATAGCATAATACTAGATTATTTGAAGTCCTGTAACCAGCAATGTCAATAGACCTGCAGAATTAACACCCAGACTAACACACAAAGATAATGCTCTGCTTCAAATAACAATGAAATAGAGTATCAGATGTGCTTTATCAATAGTGACAGCCAATTTACCAAATTGGCAAGAGATAGGAAGTAGTTTTGCAGACAAGTGTCCTAATCTTTATTTATCCGGATGAACATAAACTCGCATGTGAACGTATACTGATGTAATGGCTATTGAGATTCGAAATCCAATGGTTATATTACAACGATGCAAAATGCTCATGAACTAATAGTTGGAACAATAATAAAATCTTACTTGATGATATTAGTTTACTTTATCATTTCTTTTGTATTCAGAAATTAATTAAAACAAAATATATTTATTGCAATAGTTCTGCAATTGCAATGATGAGAAAAATGCAAATACAGGTAGTACAAATCAATTGGGTTATGACAGTCTCTTCCTTCCCGTAGTTCTCTACGATCCTATATGACTCAAACTTGTGGTGTTGGGTGTGCTTTATTGCGAGTGTGTGTGTCAAAAAGCTCAGTAGCAGTCTTAAGGCAAATATTAATCGATGGATAGCTTGTTCCTGAAAACTCCCGGACATTAAATTACTGTATCAATTAAAGGATCATTAAGAGTCTGCAAGCAGCAGATAATAACTACCCTTCAAGTGCAAGCATATACAGAATCTGAATTCTCTTGAAATCACCACAAGACAGAAATCCATTCTACCAATACAAGCTTTCATTAAATTTAAATGTATTGTTATGCTATTAACAGCAATCTAATTTGTCTAATGAACTAAAGTCTGTTAGCAAGCAAAGGGTATGACATTATGTGACATGTTAGAGAATTTTTTTCAGTGATGTTAATCCACTACTTGGAATTCACCTAAAAAATTAATCACTTGACATAATGACTGCAGTTATTAGGTAGGAACTTGAAAAACTTCCAGCAGTTAATACGCTGGATTATGCAGAAATTTTAAAATTGTTCATATGCATAAGTATAGATAGGATCAAATCTAAGGCATGTCAGTGTCTTTGAAGTTCATACCATTACGAATTGTATATTCAAATTAAAAGACTTGTATCTGGTTAAGTTCGTTGAATAAATGACAACGAACGGCTGCAAATTTATAGATCAAAATGAGATGGACATGTAATTTGTCGACTGACATGATTCTTTGTGGATCTTATACAACTGAGTAACTACTAAAATCCCTGAACAAAGACATGCAGGGGCAAAACATGCTGTGACTAAGTGCTGATTATTAGCAAGCAGAGGCAGTATGTACAACATTATGACTTTACATCTTTACTCAATATGGCGAAGACTACACCCTTACCTAATATAGTGAAGATCAGTATTTACTATTTAGGTCAACTGAAGACATATATGAAAAGGTATATATTCAACTTTGCTTATCAACTATTATTAGGTGTGAAGCAATAAAGTACTGGAATATATATATGTTTTACAGAAGTGTAGCTTGCTTACCATGATAGGACCAGTAATTATGCTTATGCATATACTGCATCTCTGACCGAACTTGTCCACATAATCTTCCTCGCAATACAACAGACCATTCTTCTCAGAATAGCGCTGTGCTAAGAAGCATCCACAAATCACACATCTGTACAGAAACACAAGAGAATTGTATTGAAATTCGCAACTAGCATGAAATTCAGCTGCAATAAATTACATTCAATATTATTAATAGATAACTTGGGGAACCTCACTTTGCAATCATAATAAAAAGGCAATCTAACTTCTTAGCAGTACCTTCCTAACACACACACACACACACACATCATTGCCACATTTTTAAATAGTCAAAGTCTGTGGTGTTAATCTACTACAGGTTCGAGTGAAACAGGGCGGATAACAAGAAATATTACTTTACTATTACTACAAAGCTGAAAAATCAAATTTGACAATATATAACTTATGCAAACATAACTTTAAAGATGAGAAGTTATGCATTACCTTCGCTCTTGAACTGATTGTACCACTGATTTCTTTTCTTTCATTTGCCAAAAATTATGGAGTTGATTAAAGTTCGAACCGGTCTCTGATCTCCATTTCGCCATGGGATCACTTCGTTTTGTCTGAGGTGTAGTATTCAAATGATGCACTGGAGAAGTGTGAATTGAAGAAGGTGCCGAAGCTGGGCTAACGCAAAGAAAACTGACATTTTCCTTCTCTGTCAAATCGTCAGTATTCATGATCCCAACCGCTGCTGTCTGGGGTTCCGTTCGGTAATTCGAGTTATCTGTACGATGGTGGTTGGACGACATTATGGGTGAATGTGTGTTGGTGATGTATTGGGATAACGTCATAGGTTCTTTCGTTTTTCGCTCCGCTCCGCTATGGCTCGTCGTTGATGCCGGAGACTGATTCATTGCTGCGACGAAACGTCCACTTGAATCGGTTGTCGTGAAGTCTGAAAGTTTGGAATTCAATTTTGTGGACGGCGATGCATCTCGCCGTTGCCCGAAGTACGATCGATCGAGAGTACTGCACTTGCTCGAGGCAAATTTTGAAATGTCTTTAGGCTCGCTTCGCGACCGGTCGCTTGAAGGCTTCTTCTTTCGTTTAATAGACCAGAATCCAGCGTTGATCGCAGGCGACCCGATTTTATCGCTGTTAAATGAGTCGGTGTTTCGGTAAACACGACCCGTTGAATATTTATTGTCAGATTCCTTTTCAATTACGTAAACGTCTTCAACTGACCTGGGTATTGTTCCTTGGCGCTCTGATTTTGCACCAGATGTGCGAATTGTTTTCTCACGAGAATAGTGGTTTTCACAATGTTTGTTCTTTCCGTGTACGCTGTTCTTAATCCGATTAAAAATACCATGAACTGAGCTATTTTTCTCGTTGCTGGCCCTGTACTGCTCTGCTGGCACTCTATCTTTTTCATTTCGTTTCGCATATGTGAAGTGACTCACGTGCGTTACGTCATCTGCTATGTCTTTTTTTTGCTTTATATCGCTATCACAGACATACGAGCAGTCGTCGAGCGCTATTGTTTTAGCAGTGTTTTGCATTCCATCTATGACGACATTCGATTCTACAGGTTCTGATATAATAACGCTTCCGGGAATATGGGCAACAGTGTTACTTCTATAACGTTTGTTCTGACGTGCTGAGCCTAATTGACTCGTACCTACAGCACCAGAGTGACAACAGTTACTTGAAGAAGAAGTCCCTGCAGCAATACCGCCGCCAAGTTTCGCCTCCCAGAAACGTTTTATGTCTGCAAATTTCATTATGTTAAATAAATCATTCCTCAGATAGCCTCTTCTTTTGCTCGTTTTACTATTTTTACTTCACTTTAATGCCAAATCTGTTTGAAAAAGTAAACGATTTACATAGGAATCCAAACGATAAATTACATTAAGTATTTCCGCACGGAATTGAATTGAGATCGATATTTGTTAGTTCTCGTTTTGAAAGAGAATTCCGCAAAAATACCATTAATTTCATCGCCGCGACAAAAGAATTGATGATTGATGGCAAAATAAAAAAAGCTGTGCATACTGTGAATATGACAGGGTGACCTCTGTGAGAAGGTCGTAAACCCATTTTCTGTCTGCGGCGTCTTCGTTTCTAATACTGGCCAATCCAACTGAATCTTTTCCCAGGCTTTGATTTGAACCTTAAAATCAAACCAGGCGGCTCTCCTACGCGGAGTACAAAGAGCTACTTTGAATTATAAGAGATATCGACAACCCATCCACTCCCACTACCGGTATTTCAATCAATCCATTTAATGGAAGTGTTTTTTTATGTCGCGTCGCGAATTCCTATTACAGTACGTGATGCTATCTTTTTCATTCTAAATATTTCGAGTGTCAAACATAATGATACTATCGACATCCTTGAAATTAGTCTCTCATTGTCAAATACAACCTTCACCCATGACTCGAAAGCTCTTAAAAACACTCAGCTCTGAAGTGAGTGAGATATTTATAGTGGCATAGACTGACGTATTATCTGCACAGTATAATTATTGTATTCTGCAGTTCTGTTTCAACTGACCAGAATAATATCTGATATCGTACGTACTCCTAGTTGAAAAAAAACCAACGCAAATAAAGTATCGCAACATAACGACACTTCATAGGTGGTTTCATAGCAAAGACAAACAGACACTGACAATAAAACAACAACTTGAAATACCTCCATGTATACGCATTCAATGGTATCTATGTAAAGCTATAGAAACAGTTTCATTGTCAAATAAATACGACGTCGTCAGCGATATAAATTCTTTCGAGTATCATCCATCATCGGCAAGCTATTCGTACTCGCCGCTAAAACTAACTGAACATTGGAGACAGAACAGCTCGCAGTGGGCAAACTACGAAACGCAAAGGTCGGGCAGTGAGCGAAGTGGGGTACGTCAATAAAGCGTTTCTCCTAATTGAAAATATCCAAGGCTAGTACTGTACAGTATTACGTCATTTGCGTCCTAAAATTGGCCATCTGGAACATACGTAAATATCACACCATTTTACTGCATGTTAACGAACAACACAATGCTGTACATTGTCTGGTTTATCACACTTGAAATTGCACTTTCGTAGATGACTAAATAGTGAAAATTGCCTTGAAGGTCACGAGCTTATATTTTCAGCAATTTGAGCCAAACACCAAGAAAGGGTTCCCAAAAGAGCGAAACATTAAAACTGCCATAAATAAGCAATACGTTTATCAGTCGGTTCCGAGTCACTGAACCACAGAAAAAGATAGCTTGGAATGACATAATGGTTCAGACGATAGACAACCTCAGTCAAGAAACATCTAATTAACTAAAATACGCTCTGATCGAAAAATTCTTGGGGTAATTTTATACAGGGACTATTCGCAGTTGTAAACTAACATAGAAAGTAATTTTATACACACAGTTCTGCTCGTCAGATTTTCGCTACAATCTACAGAGCTGCTAGCGTGAGAATAAAAATGAACAATTCAATTTTTTTCGTTGTTCGCTACATCAAGGGTTTCCCGGAAGACAATACCGTACTCTCGATCGTAAACCACTTAATCATTTTATTGCTGCAGCAAAATCTAAAGAGGTACTAAACTGTACAGTCACCATTCCTGTTCACATAACAATCCAGGTTCAGTAAAATAGGTAGTATTTTCCATAACATAGAATTATCATGATATCAATTTTAAACTTCACAATTCTCTAAGTATAACTTATGAAAGTGACGTGACAAAAACGCAGTATTGCCAGAGGGCGACGAAAATTGTCTGTTCGTCAGAAGCAAATAAAAAATATTGAGAAATATTACCGAACCGTAATTCATTCCAGTGATTGTTCAGGGCAAGTATTAACGATGGAGTCATAGGTATGAATGACCTTATTTGCATAACTTCAAAGGCAATAAATCAAAGTATAGTTAAATAAAGCGCTAGAACAGGTCGAAAAACAATGGGTAAACCATGAAATTGTTGACCTCGGAAGTATTCCATGGTAGCAACAATGTTTTTTACGTTCGCCTGAGTAAATATCAGGCAATCAAAATAATTTCATTTCATTCCTCGTAACAGATCTTGATAATTTCATTCTATCATTGTATTCAAACAGGAGCAGCGTTTATATTTCCTACATCGACAATTAAAAAGTATTAGTCGAAATGCTCCACATCGAGTACTAAAATTAAACGGAATTGTAAGAAAAAGAATTTTCTCGTGGGTGTTTTGATTAGTTTAGCTTTCTTAAGCAGGAAGCAAACGACTCGAGATCAATTTCCAACATATTGTAATACCGATATTTATCTCGGATGACGAATCGTAAACAAACATTTAAAATACTCCGCGTTGCCTGACGATAAGTAGCATAATTTCGGCTAATAAGCGCTTTGATGTCAAAGATCGTCAGATTGAATTTACGGAAAACGACGTAGATACGCGAGCAATGCGGGTCAGCCGCGGGCATAGGCGATTTTTTCCCGTTACGAGAGATATACTGTATGCCACAGTAGTTTTATTTGACGTCAAAGTTGTTTTGCCAAAAAAGATCTTTAATATATCCCTGCATTTCATCAAAATTAGCAATACTCTTGATAGTGCATCAACAGTATTTTATATTTTACGATATTCTGTGGTAATTTATGATCAGGCGAGCTCATTTTTACATTCATGGACATATCGTAAAAATGAACACGACGCAGGCCAATTAGGTTATAATCGTAACTATTACGTATGGTAGGAAAGATTACAAATAACTATTATTGTGAGTGCATTCTATTTTTACTGACTGATGTAAGCAATTTTACAACGGTTCATTTATTTTAATCTGATTCGTCGCTAATGATGTCCTACTCACTTTTACATTACAAACACCTATGATGTTATTACGGTCAGATATTTTTGTGACGTCGTCTGTTCAACCGCCAACACATGTACAAGGGAGCACAGACGACTAAAATGATGGATGTTGCTCTCCATAGTTACCGTTGGTTAGATTTAACAAATAGTAATGATTTGAATTGACAAGATATTTGAACGTTATGCCGTTCTAATATAAAACCTACTTATTCCCCACATTCCTTTAGGCTAAGAAAATTTAATACAACATCTAATGTGGTAAATCGGGTTTCCTGTAAGGAAAATTTGTATGGAAAGTGAAACTCCGTCGTCGCGGAAGTACAGACTCTTTGCTGCACATATATTCACACTATTCAAATGCAGACTTCACAGTAACGAAATTCAGGCTGTTCAAACTACAACACACTGTCATCATTTCTTCGACAACTTTTCGCTACTATAAATATATTTTCGCAACACAGCCATCGGAATATTTCAGATAGCGTGCGAAATTTCAACTTGACAACAACTCGAAAAAACGTCGGATTAATTCCCCCCTGTAAACAGGGTGATTGCCTGAGAAAACGGCTTAAACCGACAGATAGGCCTTCAAAAGTTGGCGTTATCAAGTCGATTGCACTCTAGGGCGACAACGGGTCTACCCCAAAGCGTCTCTATAAATAGCTCTCATCGATCTTTTATAAAAGACAGCTGAAAGACAAAATCGAGGGTTCACAGGTGTGAAAAAACGATTTTGAGGTTGAATTACCTCAAAAAGAGACGCAAGATGGCTCGACACTTATCAGGAATTTGGAGCCAGCTTAAATATGCAATAAGAATTGGACCTAATGAAAGAAATAGTGTATGCTAATTGCACAGCTACTAAAATGCAATCTTATGGAATTGACAGCCTCATACACAACTAGCCTCAGAGGGACCATTTTTTTACAGGGTTACCATTTCTGGACAACTGAAAGTAGCGAGCTGAAAGACTAGAAGTTTTGTATTTGTAATAATAGTGGACCACAGGGAGACAAGTGAAATTCCAAATTTAGCATCCTTCCATAAGTATGAAAGTAAGCCTATTGGTTACTTCCAATCTGACAACACTAGTTTTATATGGCAGTGTTGAATTAACATTCCTAAAGCAGTGCACTGGAAACCTCACTTACCATCGCCTGCCTATTCATTTGATCTAGAGATTTGATTCTAAATTCTACAGATCTTAAGACCTATACTGCCAAGCACCTACATCTGCCACAAAAGCTGCTTTCATTCCTGGGGCTTATAGTACAAGACACAGGCATTTAATTAAATGCATATACAACTTGTCCTTCTAATAATTGAACTAACAACTGGAAAAAAATGGAATGGATATTGAGAACTCAGCAAATTGAGTGGACATGCAAATCAACATGGAGGGATTATGCAGTTGACTGAGCCAAATGCTTCTAAGTTGCGGGCTACAACCCTCTTCAGTGATCACAACTCCCAAACCCAATAAGTTTGGAACATATAGAACAAACAATTCACCAACTCTAGTTATTGCTTCACTGTTCCAAATCAAATCATATGCATAACCGTCATAACTGTATGATTCAAAAATTTTCCAAGATGTCACTCAAATATCAATGACTTACACAAATATGATTCATTCCTACAGCGGTGTCTTGCCACACGTATTAGAGCTTTGTATTCCTTACCTTTAGATTGAAATTAATTGTTATCTGTAACCTAGAACAGCCTCTAAAAAATGATTTTGAAACCCAGTTCCCACAAAAATACACTTGAATTTACCTTAGTAAATAAAAGTCACACATGGAAATAATATAACTGATATGCAAGACATTTCATTACAGATGAAAACCACAAATCCAACCAAATTCTCCTGAGTTTAAACAGGAAAGCTAGCTATGGTATGCAACACACAAACCGAGAGAATGCCAATGGCAAACTAATAAAGGAGGATAAATATAAATAATGCATGTTATTCCACCATCTTCGTTGCTGCGGACCCGGCATTTTACAGAGCATCAAAAAAGATGAAGGCATTAGTACAATATACACACACTCAATACATATGATCAAGAAAAACAAACGAAAAAGAACCTTCATCAACCAAAGAGAGCTCTGATACATCGGAATTATACAGAGGAAAAAAATTTAGTGGCATAACTGGACTGAAGTATGACAAAGTACAAAAGCAGTCCTATTTAAACCGATTATTTTATAACTGCAAATGGTGTGGAAAGTTTTTCATTTGATTTCAAAGGCCAAGATATATGTCAAGTAACTATAGGCATGAAGTAAGAGTAAGTTCCTCATTGAAGCACCATTCTATGCTTGATTTCAAAGGCCAAGATATACGTCAAGTAACTATAGGCACGAAGTAAGAGTAAGTTCCTCATTGAAGCACCAGTCTATGCTAATTTAACAACAACATCTAGACATTAATAGCATATCAATAATATTATAAAGAACTCACATATCTATTAGGATAGGAATTACCGTCATCTTCTTTCGGCCTCTATCTGCTAAAAGTATTTACTATTCAGCAAATAGCATTTCAGATTTACACACTTATTTAGATTTACACACTGTTCCCAAGCTACCAACATACTAAGCATTCCCATGCAACAAGCCTTGGTACTCATTTGCGCCCACTAACGACTCGAAGTTTGAAAAAAATTCATGCACTACTCACGGAACACTTAGGAAACATTTTAGTGCGGACATTCCTATCGCAATGCATTCTAAAGCAGTTTCCAAATACGAAAACGATTTGTTGGTCAACTACCTGTATCTGGGTCCTCTATACAAAATTGTGTTCACTCAGTCATTCACCTACATATCAAAAGATAGTTTAGAGAGTGAATATATTTGGGATAATAATACCATAGTCTTTAAATATTTAAAAACTATGATAATACCATGATAATAATGTATATCTGTTGTGTTAATAGAAAACGAATGGTACGTAAGCCAACAAAGCAAGTACTTGTAGTGCAGTTTGGCGACAACCAATAGGTTAATACTGCATATGCAACAATAACATGTTGATAAATGATAACAAAATCAAAAGTTTTAAAGTGAAACTTCAGAACTAAAAAAAAGTCGAGTGAACTTGGCAGATTTAGAAAAACTAAAATAAACATTAGGCGGTTTAGACCTCATATGGAAAACAATAATGGAGAGCAGCATAAGGACAATTATGTAGGTAAAATACACCTATTGTATACATTGTGCAAATATGTTTTTCAAAATATATGTACCAGCCAATTTACAGAAGTGCATATAAATATAGTTTTGGCAAAGTAAAGAAAATAGTAACATCCCAGTTGACATGTTTGTACTACCTGCAAACTGTCACGTTAAGAGGTGAAGCTTAAGTTCATTTTTGAGAAGGCTTATCCCTTCATAAGAATATCAGTAGAGAAAAATTGATTACAATCTACAGAGGATGATTTTTGAAGGCACAAGTACACAAAATTTAAAACCATGGTATTGACAAAACATTAAACAGTCAATTAATATGATGTGCTGGAGATTGAATGATCGTAAAACAAGAACCTTCCAAGATAAGTATGTTCATAAGCATTTCATTTCTATTAGACCATTGTTGAATTGGTAATTACCGATTACATTATCTCTATTTTTTTTAGTCAGAGATCCATTCTGCAGAGGTTCTTCGCTCTGATACCCTGACTCCGAGAGAAGAGCGGATTTAGGACGAGACAAAGAATGCATTTCATAGTTGTGACATTTTGTGTTACTTGACATATCGGTTACATAGCCGTCTGATCCAGCGTCACTCTTAGGATTGTTTTCTGTGTCTATTTTTCCTGTAGGAGATGAACTGTCACTGGGGTCATTTAACTTTTTATCATCACACACCAAAATTTCTGAATCAATAAAGATTGATACTGGAGACTTTTTGTCATCAGATATTGATTTTATCGACGTTAAATCTAGACTGAAGGACCAGTGCTCTGGATCTTTGTTGTTATTGCAGTTTAATGGTCCACAATTTTTCATTCCGTGCTTTGATATTGCACCAGTGAAGTTTCCTAAAAATTGGTAAATCTATGAATGATTCAAAGGTAAAACCATGTCTTAGCACTGGTATCGCCAAAAGCTATCTAGCTCTCGCCAGATCAACAATAAACATACCAGGGAGAGATGATGAGCACTATTGAATTTCAAATCTCAAAGAGCTGGAAATTGAATATGACATTATCATGTTTCTGTTAATGGATTTTGAATGATTTCACTTCACTGTTGAGCTGTTGGAATCAAAATTAGTGTTGGAGGTGTCACTAGGTCGGCAGCAGTTACCAAATCTATAGTAATATAATTTGATTTGCATTGAGCAAGCTCTAAACGAAAATATGTACCTATATGGCCTATTATACAACTTACGTAGTTTTTTATTTTCAGAGTGTTTACCACAAAGCCTGCAGGTGATTTTTCCGGTTGTGGTTAGTGACGCATGTTTTGAACAACAAAACTTTCACAACAATATTGATTCAATATCTCAGACTTCTTACGTATGTAGTGTGTATACATCATTTTATTAATATTTTTAGAGTTTAAATGCATCAAAGAATTAGATAAAACCTAAAACAAGTCTTCAAGCAAAAGTTTACCAGAAACATCCTCGCGATCTCTTAAAGATTTTGGGAATAGTCCATATTCATCATGGTCATTAGCCGTTCCAAGATCAGAGGTCATGCTAGAAATATGATAGTAACAAAGAGCACCATAACATATCAACAACAAAAAGGACATAAAAACAAATAAAACATTACCTTTCACGAGGTTGAGGCCTCGGATGAACAATCACTGTAAAATCGTCATGGTCTGGTTTGGGTAATTTATTCCCTGGTTTTTCTCCAAGATATCCTTGATCATTGTACTCTTGACTCTTTACAAAAATTGAAATCAAAATAGAAAACTTAAATTCTTACTATTGTCTAGAATGGAGTGACCATTAGCATCATGACATTTTTGATTATTTTTAAAATTAGTATTAGTAGCTATATAAAAACCTCGTATATTTGTTTGCTCATCGCTATAGCCAGTTCAAGTTCAGTATCAGCAGCTGCCCCCATTTCTCTTCGCGCTTTGGATGACTCGATTGCGTCTCGAATCTGAGGATCATTGATTTGTGAAGTGTCTCCGAGAAATAATTGAAGTTGTCTTATTTCAAACTGGGAAATAAATTAATCTTTCAATATTACTAAGGAGGAACACATCTTTAACTATATCAGGCCAAACAACAAAGAGGCTGAGATACAATGACAATAATTATAAAGTATCATTACAGTTTTATCTGTTATCTGTTTCTCTAAATGACATATTCGCATTTCAGCTGCAGCATTTCTCCGGGAACATTCTCTTTTAACATTGATCGTCATATCTTTTGAAAAAAGAAAAATTCAAATCATGATTAATTCACTATACTGGAAAGAATAAATACGGCAGAAGAATCCCACTCTTTATTATAGACAGAATCCTGATGAGGCGAAAAATTATGATTAAACTTATGGCATCCAATGTGGAAGTTTGAGAATCCATGAAAGTGAATGTTACAAAAACGACGAAAGCGCAGAGCATAACGATGCAGTCAACGATCTGAAAAATAGGGGATAATAACTGTCAATGACAAATGAAATAACAGAACATGGAGAAGAAATTTTCTAGAGTATCTTAATGAGTACCATATTGTAATTGTAGGTGACGTGGTAGTACTAATATCATAGGTACCATATATACAATTGTGTTGAGTGTGACTTAGGTTGGAGTTCCTTGCATAAGGATAAAAAAAAATGTATATTTACAGAGATCATCGAACTTGTCATCTCGGGTTTAATGCGAATCTTGAACGTCACATCCACATATTTTGAAGCAAATCGACATAGAAACTGTACATGCTAATTAATACACACTTATTCCCGATTGCCACAGTGACACGAAGTCCCATTTTACTATTAAGTCGGGATTTCTTCACATAATAGGTATCTACATCCCACATAATGCAGTAACTATCATATTTTTCTATATGTCAAAATCTTGAGCATTTCAATGATAAAACAATTATTTATTTCTAAATAATATTAGAGAAAACACTCATGAACAAACAATTGTGAGATTTGAACAACTACAAACTTCCAAACATAATCTTACCGCTATAATATCTTTTATTAACTGTAGTCTCCAAAGACCCACTCGAAAACAGAGCTGTGAAAAATAAGATATGCTGTAAGAAATTTACAACATAGTTACCACAGGCTGGTCTATATACAGCATTTTATTGATAGTTCAATTTCGGTTCATCAAACATGCCTCAGGGTGAAGCAAGTGAGTAATGATGGATATATATTGATTTTGTTCGACTGTCATTCCAAGCCTACTTATTATCACAAACAATATCAATTCATAGCGACAAGGGGCAAACTCTAAAACAACGGTAATTAAACCATCCAGTAATGGCGCAGTGGAAAACAAATTACATATTTGGTAACAAACAATGTATTTGTGAACTAACTGAAATTGTCTCACGAAACCATTCATTTTAATTTTTGATGCAATGGTAAGAAAACTGTATATAAACCAAATATTTAGCCAAAAACGCAGATTACTGATAAAGGTACGGATATCAAATTTTTGTGAGATGGGCCTACATGACTTTGTAAATATGTGAGACATGATACAATTTCAAATATACTTGCGTTTGGTTTGGTTAGGTTTAAGTGAGGGGAAGGATTACTTCAACTAACCCTTCAGATAAAAATCGAAACTAAAAAATTTGACCTAAATCCTCAGAAAACCTAGCCTAATCTATGCTCATCCTAACTGGGATTTCATAGGAACCCAGCTACAAAACTAGTACCAAAGTAAGTTAAAATTATTTATTTAATATTACACTAAATATAGAGTCAAATTTGTTGCCTTTGTGACATGCAATCTGCTAAATACAATATATGTACAGGGGAAAAAAGATCCAAAAATTCAGATTCACGAAAATAGTAGAAATACCTCAACAGAATATATGACAAGTACAGCAAAGCAAAACCAATGGAGAACAGTTGAAACACCGTTAAAACAGGAGCTAGTACTTGTTGTTTCATTACAAGGAGCTGTTAAAAAAGGAGGATTAAGTGAATTACAGTTGCAATTCAAAAAAAAAGTTACGCAACTGAAAATGTCTTTATACTACTGAGGGTAAAAAACTCACCTGCTGTAATATCCAACATCAGTTCCGCGAGAATGAAGTACGAAATTATCAAGGTTGACACAATCACAAATAAAAAGTAGACTGGGCTATCAAGGAATAGTTTCAAAGTATCTAAAAACAATTGCTGTATTATTATCACAGGAAAAATCGAGTGTTTACAATACAATAAACTTCAGCTACTTGCACATGATGCATTGGGGTAATTTCTACTATTTGCCATATTTTCTTTCACAGGATCAGCTCTGTCCTTCTTCCTGCTAGAGCAGCAGCCACAACACAATTTCAACCTGTTTAATTAAAGTTTATAATGGTATCAAAAGTAAGTAATAGGTAAATTTAGGTTGTGCATTCGTTGCAAGTGGAGGTTAATTGCACTACTGCAATTGAGACAGTTTTCCCAATACCCCAATGGCTATAAAATATTCTCTTCTATCTATTTTGTGCAACTTCCCTAGTTTGTTAAATTCGGTTTTATTTTTAGTTACACCTAATGACTGCAGGTATCCTTTTCCATCATAAAAAATATTGTATTTAAATAATCAACAAAAATATTTATAAAAATACTTATATTACAACCTAGGAGGCTTTGTGTTCACATCCTCTTCATCATTTTGATTGTGTTGAGTTTTCTGGGAAATTTGTTCTGGAGTCTTTTTTCCACCATCATTCTCATCATGTACTGTAATGATTTCTTCTTCAACAGTTACATTATCGACAGTAGCCATGCCCTAACACGCTCTAAACTCCTTAAACCAAATTTCATTATTAGAACATCAGAGTTTATTATTTGTTGTAACAAAATCTCCTGGAACCTGCTTCTATTATTCCTACTTCTCTACGCTAGTCTCAAGTCAAGTAACCCAAGTGAATTGACTGAAATTACCAATTCTTCTCTCATTAAGTGATATTGTTATGCTGTTTTACGGGGAAAACGTTTCCCCTAAAAAACCAATNTAAATACAATATATGTACAGGGGAAAAAAGATCCAAAAATTCAGATTCACGAAAATAGTAGAAATACCTCAACAGAATATATGACAAGTACAGCAAAGCAAAACCAATGGAGAACAGTTGAAACACCGTTAAAACAGGAGCTAGTACTTGTTGTTTCATTACAAGGAGCTGTTAAAAAAGGAGGATTAAGTGAATTACAGTTGCAATTCAAAAAAAAAGTTACGCAACTGAAAATGTCTTTATACTACTGAGGGTAAAAAACTCACCTGCTGTAATATCCAACATCAGTTCCGCGAGAATGAAGTACGAAATTATCAAGGTTGACACAATCACAAATAAAAAGTAGACTGGGCTATCAAGGAATAGTTTCAAAGTATCTAAAAACAATTGCTGTATTATTATCACAGGAAAAATCGAGTGTTTACAATACAATAAACTTCAGCTACTTGCACATGATGCATTGGGGTAATTTCTACTATTTGCCATATTTTCTTTCACAGGATCAGCTCTGTCCTTCTTCCTGCTAGAGCAGCAGCCACAACACAATTTCAACCTGTTTAATTAAAGTTTATAATGGTATCAAAAGTAAGTAATAGGTAATAGGCAACGGGGCTTTACAAGGTTTAAACGACCAGAAAAAATTTAGGTTGTGCATTCGTTGCAAGTGGAGGTTAATTGCACTACTGCAATTGAGAGAGTTTTCCCAATACCCCAATGGCTATAAAATATTCTCTTCTATCTATTTTGTGCAACTTCCCTAGTTTGTTAAATTCGGTTTTATTTTTAGTTACACCTAATGACTGCAGGTATCCTTTTCCATCATAAAAAATATTGTATTTAAATAATCAACAAAAATATTTATAAAAATACTTATATTACAACCTAGGAGGCTTTGTGTTCACATCCTCTTCATCATTTTGATTGTGTTGAGTTTTCTGGGAAATTTGTTCTGGAGTCTTTTTTCCACCATCATTCTCATCATGTACTGTAATGATTTCTTCTTCAACAGTTACATTATCGACAGTAGCCATGCCCTAACACGCTCTAAACTCCTTAAACCAAATTTCATTATTAGAACATCAGAGTTTATTATTTGTTGTAACAAAATCTCCTGGAACCTGCTTCTATTATTCCTACTTCTCTACGCTAGTCTCAAGTCAAGTAACCCAAGTGAATTGACTGAAATTACCAATTCTTCTCTCATTAAGTGATATTGTTATGCTGTTTTACGGGGAAAACGTTTCCCCTAAAAAACCAATGTCAATAACTGCATTGTAATTTTATTACATTAACTTAACATCACCTCCGAAACATTGGTTTGCTGACACTGCTGCATTAAATAAGACTTATTTAAGGTCTTTTGTGCGAGCTGTATCAGATCTATTACCTCGCGCATGACATTGATAAATCGAACATAAAATCAAACAGAAGTACTGAGAAGAAAAAACCTACGGCTCTTTGCCGTCCCTCACCGTGAGATTTTCTTCCAAATGAAGGGAAACATCCCGTGAGTTATACAAAAAGAAAAAAGAAACAAAAGGGGAACTCATTGTATCGAGTCCGAATTAATTAACTGTTAGGGGCCGGCGATAGTGTAGGAGCAGCCGAATGCGCAAGATTGAAGGCTTAGATGTTGTATTGTTAAGAAAAAGGGGATTTTTTCAAATGTGGTTTCATACTGATATCTGTTGCCATGTTGGTTGACAAGTTCACGGAATGGGGCCGAGCAATGCTGTTGTGTACATGAAAATAACCGATACCATGCGTTGCCCGCACGACCTTACGACCATGTCATACAAGCGTAGTATAAAATCACTTAATCATATACGACATTGCATAATAATGTATCATTTTAGTTTACTATATATATATATATTGCTAGATTTAACATATATTGGTTATACATCAATGAGTAGTTTTACTGAACTCATCCGTGAAGAGTTTTTGTTTGACTTGTATAAGGGAAAATGACCAACAAAATATACTAACGTCTATATGATCATCGTGCGAGGGTTATTACGCTATAGTAAGCAGCATACTTCACTGCGAACGTTAGGCAAGGCTGGAGATATGCGTTCAAGTGTTTTTAACCGAGAAAGTGTGATCTTTGCCACGGGAGTGATGTGTGGTTTCCTGATGCGAACCCTCATGGCAAATAGGTAAGTTAACTAGGCCTTTTTATTGTTACCTAATGGAGAACCTGATATTTATATGCCAGGCTACCGTGAGCTGTTGCTACCCCGTCATCCTATTATTTGGTTGGCTAGGTCTCATAATTTGTGTTCTAACTATCATTTATCTTATGGGTAGTTTTAGTTAATTGTAAATTAATGCGTGTGATTGATGAGATACCTTATCCACACGAAGTGACTAGTCACGCTATGCTAGAATCATAAGTAACCAATAAACATTTTCTTCACCATGCATTGCCATCAGCAGTTCTCATTCTAACAATGATCACACACTGATGTATGATGAAAAAAAGGGAGAAAAAAATGTCACGACAACGAAAGAAAATATAAGAAAGAGTGAGGAAAAATCAAATATCCCCATAGATATTAAGGGCACTGATTTGTTTCCTGAGTGCTCGATGAAAGTCCCAGAGATAATAAAATATGCAGGTACTATTTTTGGACTTTTTCGACATTGCTTCTGTGGGTAGTGTTTCATCTTTTTCAAAGGTTATCATTGCGAAGAACATGCAGTGACGACAAACGACGGATACATACTGGGACTGCACAGAATTCCTTATGGGAAGGATTCTCAAACATTGCATAAAAAAGACCTGCCTTCTAATAAGCCGATTGTATTTCTCCAACATGGATTACTGGCTGACTCAGCGAATTGGGTTTCAAACGGGCCCAATTCTAGTCTTGCGTTCATATTAGCTGATTCAGGTGAGCAGCATATTTAAACCATATATTTAGTGTACAATACACATTATTAGTTCTCAAAGCTCAGTGTCTATCTAGGTTTTGATGTTTGGATGGGTAATGTTAGGGGGAATACCTATTCAAGGAAACACACCCATCTTGACCCAGATATGGATGAGAAATTTTGGAGATACAGTTGGCAACAATTTTCTGAAATTGACCTTTCGGCTATGGTTGATTTCGTGCTGGAAAAAACCGGCAAATCAAATCTCAATTATATAGGACACTCGCAGGTCTGCTATGTCTGTTTTATTATCTGTCAGTTAACCTTGTCGTTACGTGAAAAGTGCCTGTACTCTATGATATTTTTTCAAACATATAAGTGCTTGCATTGTCTTTTGCAGGGCACATTAATTATGTTTGCAAAGTTGGCAGAAGACCCGAAATTCAATGATAAAATAAAGTTATTGATTGCACTTGGGCCTGTCTTCCATCTGCAACATATTAAAAGCCCAATCAAATTTCTGGCACAGTTTTATAACACTCTTGAAATCGGGCAGTGGATGTTGGGAGGTGGCGAACTGCTTCCAAATTCAGCAGCAGGTGATTCATTATTCATTTAATACCGTTTCTTTAGTTTTGCTTACTAATATTATTTCTGTTCAATGATTCACTTCAGGCCCTGCCTCGCTGTAATTGCATCATACTTCCTTCATGAATTCATAAACATAACACCATTTTATAGCATGATGTCGTTCTCTGATTTTGATATTATTTCAGGAAAATGGTTGGCTCCCAAACTGCACACTTGGCTTCAAAGTAATCCTGACGTTAAATACCAGGGTGAAAACTTCTTGTTTAACATTGCCGGATTTAATCCGAACAGATACTTCCATGAGAGGATGCCGGTCTATGTAGCACACATACCGGCAGGGACATCCATTCAAAACATTATACACTATGCACAAGTATAGGGCTACTATATACTAATATCCAATCCAGAACGTCGCTTTTAAAAAAATCAATTTTAATTTCTCAGATGGTCGCTAACAACAGAACTTGCAAGTTTAGTTATGAGACTGCAGAGCAGAACAAAGAGGCATACGGTAGCTCTACCCCACCTGGTTACGATCTCACTGCCATTCGTACTCCTGTAGCACTTTTTTGGGGCACAGAAGATTGGTTTGCAGACACAGATGATGTTCTCTCAATAATTCCCCTTCTTAAGAATTTAGTAGTGACAAAAGAATTCAAGGAGTGGGATCATTTGGAATTTCTGTATGGATCAGATGCTGTTGTCTTGTACAAGGACATCGTAAAGTTGATCAGAACTGGAGGAAATAAACGAGAACAAGGATCAGTTCATTCTGATTTGTAAAGCAAGCAAGTTATATTTCAAAATAGTTTATTGTATTACTGAAATAATATAGTTCCATTATATATTTTTTATTCACTGCTGTACTTTTTCCAATCTTAGATTTTGTTATTTTCCTTGAAATTCCTATTTATTGTTTCTGTCAATAAACTTGTAGGTGAATGCTTTTGTTTATTTTATTAGACAAGAAAAAATTTCTAGATCCAAGTACTTGTTTCACAAATGTGTTTAACTGCTATACTATAGTCTAGAAAATATGCGTTTTTTTCTTTTTCGCTTCAATACTTGGAGTTACAAAATACAGTAGACGGTGCTTATTATGATCGCGTATAATGTTATCAATATCATCTGGTTCTAAAGCATATTTATATCATATCCCTCACTTGATGTTATCAGCCAGTTATGTCATCAAAAGAGACCAACGTCCCAACGTGATCACAATAGGTGGTGTCCACTATATATATATATATAATATTAAATTTCATTTCAAAATACAAGATTTAAACTTGTTGCTTATCATCTTTTGTTTTAGATCATGATTAAGTAATAATATACTTTAGTGTACCTTATTTTATCTGCTTTTATTAACACAAATATGTCTGTTTATCACGACGAAGTTGAAATAGAAGACTTTGAATTTGACGAAGACGATCAGACCTACTATTATCCTTGTCCCTGTGGAGATAGGTAATCTGTTTTTTTTATATGTAATCTGATGGAAATTTTATTACATTAACTCACATTATGAGTTAAAGGTTAATGACTTCGGACTCATTAATAACAACTTGAGTTGGTTTTACCCCAACTTCGAAAGAGTAGCAATGGAATTAAAATAAACACTCACATTATTTCCTAGGATAAAAAAAACCAAGGGGTATCAATTTTTTTTTAAATGTTATTGTTGGGGCAATGCACTGGGTAGTCAGTGAGGTTCATTTATACCTTTACTTTATACCAACAGTACATCACGAGTGGCAGAAAAATATGTTGGTAGTCAACCATAATTTATTATTCTTTTTGAAATTTGCAGATTTGAAATCACATTGGAAGCTATTCAGGCTGGTGGAGAGGAAGCATCTTGTCCCAGCTGTTCGTTACTCGTCAAGGTGGTATATAATCCGGAAGATTTTATCAAGGAAGAGGAAAGAAACGTTACAAGAGACAATCAACTGCTCAAACAATATTAGCACTATCAAATTAATATTTCTGGAGTGTTGAATCGTAGAAGTAACCATGGACTGTATTAAATTTTTGAAAGTGTACACTTATATTGGATACAGAACTTATTTCTGTAATTCAAGATTGCAACAGGTAATAATGAAGGGATGTTACTGCTATGTTTTCATGTTAACGTCACTATCCACTTCACTCGCAGCAATATTCAATTTGCCAAGTAAGACACAACTCAAACAAGAAGATCGCAGTGAATACGAAGAGATGGGAAAAGAGAAAGCAAATAGGTGATAGTAAAAAACATTTATGGAAAAGTAATGTCCTGTATAAAATTCTAGCTGATAAAACTATATATTAATAGTGAAATATTAAATTGTCATGCAATCAAGTTGTACTTGTTTACTCAGAATACGATAGATTAGTAGACAATCAAATAAATCTTCTGTTTCTTTTGAATAAGATGACATGTTACAAAATGAGGTACTATATGGAAGGTCTGTTTGCAAAATTGCACTGTCTGTATCTCGTAGATCCATTTTCAGGTGAGAAATGTGGGATTTTTTTTCATTTCACGGTAAAGAAATCTCATTATTTTCTATGTTGGTAATGTAAGTTGGTATTTACAAGGTTATATTTACTGAAAATGTGGGAAAACTTCGAACCAGATGATAAAAGAATAATGGACGTCTGCAAGTCTGCAAATGATAGAGGAATACCTATTACATTTTCAAATAGGCAGTATCTTGATCACCTATCATTGGGTCGACCTCATCAGGTTTGGAACTTGTTACATGTTCAATGTCCATCTTTTTGAAAAGAAATATGTAGTAGCAAAGATTGTATTTAGGGTGTATGCTTGGAAGTTGGAGAGTTGCCATACATTAATCTGGATGAAAATTGCATAAACTCCAAGGATTTTATGACAGAGAATCAACCATCGACCAAAAAGACTCTTCCTCTATGGGTTTTACTTCATGGTATTCTTGATCCAATGAATTTAGGCTCCATCTTGAGATCAAGTTACTTTCTTGCTGTAAATAAGGTCATCATGCATGGAAACTGGTATGCCTGATAGTTATATTGCTTAAAACTACTGGTAATTGCCTTGACTGAATGAAATACTGTTTAGTCTGTTCAAAATATAGTATAATTTTTTATAAACTGTAACTTTGGTAAAAGCTAGTAATTGCTGTCGATTTTAGTCTTGTCCACTCAAGTCTATTAAAAAAATTAATGATGTTATTCTATGATGAACCCTAAATATTCTTCATTTTCAGTGCACCACTTACTCCTACTGTCAGTAAAGCTAGTAGCGGGGCCTCCGAAATACTTCCGATTTATCGTGTGTATGAAATTGAACACTTGATCGAGGCATGTGACATGTATACACTATACTGTTCTTCCTGTTTTCTTTCTTAATCATCAATAAATTTCATACCAGGAGTTGAAAAGAAATGATTGGGATGTTATAGGAACTGTTGCAAGTGATGATGACGACGATACACCTCATACTAAAGATTGTAATGACAGTTGTTTGGTAGATCTTTCACAAATATCTATATCTAAACCATCACTCGTTATATTTGGTAAGTATAAACTAGAATGTCTGGAATTGTGTGCTCTTGATATAACATGAAGGAATACTGGTTTTGCAAGGAAGAAATAACATTTTGGTTTCTCTTCTCAGGTAGTGAGGGTCATGGTATCCCCAGATATATACAGGATGGTTGTACCAAACGGGTCGCAATAAAATCTGACAGTTTCTTTGAGAATTCCACAGATGATGCCCAATCGCTTCAAGGTTTAATAGGAAGCTTGAATGTGTCCAGTGCTGCAGGTCTGTATTGTTTTTAGAATTTTCTCTCACATTCATTTCATAATATATGCGTGAAATTGCACATTGTATTTGTCAGGTATAATTCTCTATGAACTCAAAAGACAACAATCCTTAGTGATAAAATAAAATCATTCGTTTTATTGCACATGAATTATATGATTTTTGCAGCGTCAAAGAGCAAGGGTTAACAGTGTGTTAGTCTCAGGACAATTTCACAGTATTTTGATGCCGTTATTCTTCAGAACAGCTTCAGATATTGTTTTGCCAAAATTTAATGCGGGATCATTGCTGCATGGTGGCATGCCGGTATATGCCTCGGAATTATCGTTCACTCCTGCAGATAGGTATGTCGTCTTAGAGAAAGCTCTCTTGCCGTAAAAGATAGAGTGAGGTGACCTGGAGCAAGCAGTATGTGTATGTCATCAGTAAGTAAGTGGTTATTTAACCTACAAATGCAAGATATTTTCACTTACTGCACAGTTATATCATCTAAGTAATTGTATCGGTGAAATCGATCTTGCAATTTAATTACTCCTGTTTTTAGACTCGCTGAGTTTTCTTGCAGGCGACATGTCCCACCTGTGTACTGGAGAAACTGGTAATTTCGTAAATGCTGTGAAGGTATACAGTAGTTTATTTATCAGCAACGGTGTAATCATGAATTAAATATCAAACAAACAAGACCAATCCATACTTGAGTGTCCTCAGTACTTTCTTTACACATGACTACTTCTGAGGAAATCGTTTCCAAATCTCTTAAGCATTTCCCCACCTACAGTTATGTCAAAAATAGATTGAGGAATCTGATCTAACAATGCTACCTTGATAAATCCAATGTTACTTGTCATTCTAACTATAAGGTGAGAATAAATTCATACAAGTCCAATTCGAATTCTTAGTTATTTTCTTAAGTTCTAGTGTAATTACTTATACAGCCAGATGAATGTGTCTTTGTTATTGAGAGATTAGCTTGTCTGTTAACATTGTAACAAAGAATACTGTTATTTTCAAATATAGAAGATAATTTATAAAAACTCACTATATTCTTCACCCTCTCTTCAGATCCTCTCTCTACATACTTTTCCATGAGAAAAATTAGTGATAGATTTCCATCGCTACAGATAAATAAAGACAGCTCATTATCATGGGTCAATTCAGTTTCACGCTGCTGTATGTCCTGCGACCTCTGTTGCACTGGACATTCTGTTTCACTATCTGAATGTTCTGAAATTAATGTATTTTAAATCAGTTATGGAACATGGTAATTCTATATCTTTGCAAAAGGAAAGTTATCGCTTCCATACTTCCCAGGTCTTGATGCTGGGATTGGTCTTGGTGAGTTTGGACACGTGGGTCATGTTGTGAAGGAAAAGGCTCCCAGTCTGCAGCATATCGTCTATGCTTCTCCTTTTCTACTATTCTTTTATACATTTTTTCACTTACATACACAGGGATGAACCTGCAAGTCCAAGAAATATGAACAAAACATTGGAAATATCGGCCAAACTATTGAAAAATTTGTTTCTCCACACCTGCCACTGAAGTCTTCAGAAATCTGTACAATACCAATTTCCCTGTTGATTGTGAATGCATTTAGCATCATACCTGTAACCACTGAACCCATTTGGCTTGATAAAATCCTACAACCATGCAAAGACAGCTATTGTACGCCAAAACCAAAATTATCTTGGGACTTATCAAAAGTAGTTTATTAGTGTTTCAAACTACAACATGCTATACCATTCTCGAAACATTACACAGGAACTGAGGATGCCAGAATGGAGGCAGCAAAATTCCATGAGTTTGTTGAGCTTAAGTTTCGTGTATTGCAGCAGCTATAAGAAATCGAAATAATTAAATGTAAATTTATTTGAACTTTATCTTTCTCGATAAATTTTATATAACACCTCTGTCATTTTTTTAAATGGAAGGGCATTGAATTCTTGATCAGTCCATCTTCGTTCCAAAATGCATCTGATCAATGAATTGGTGTTGAGTTCCTTATTGTGCTAACAAACATCAGTTTGTTTAAAACAGTTTGTTCTAGTGATCTGTTAGAATAACTTGGGGAGCATGGAGATGTTACTGAGGTTGATATTGGAAATAATAACTTACAGTAGCAAAATCTTGCACACTTGAGAAATAGAACAATATATTGTCCACAAGAAACTTGCACAGTGCTGATGCTGCAATATCTGATACGCAGTGTCCATCAACTCCTAAAAACTGTCAAAAGAATCCAGTGTAACAAATCTTCCTAAGAACATAGGGTTGGCCATACCCAGAAAGTTATCTATGTGTACTAAATATGACAGCTACAATTTGCACAGATACATATTAGGTATATTCTGTTCCATTTTAATAACAATAGAGGGAATTAAATGGTTAGTATTTTGCAAAGAGAAATCTGTGAATTATCAATTTCTTACAACTGCATATTTGCCAATTTCCACAATTGTGAACTTCTTTCCTTCCCACTTGATTAATTCTGGAGCAGAGCCAAGGAAACTCTTCAATCTTTTCATCAACGTTATCATATTTCCACATAAACTCAATTGATATGTGACTGATATCTGCTTTATAGAACTTGGATTAAGTTTTTCAGGTGGCTCTCTATATAGGAGTTTTACACCTAACTTACGTCTTTTGGGTAAAAATAAACGATGGCATCTGTCGGATCGTCTGTTTCATCCAGTACGAGATTCGTGTCATATATAAACACTTCAAACAGTTCATCCTCCATAGTAGTTCATCGATTGGAAATTTCCAGCTGTGTACAAAAACCTAGTTGCTAAATTTGTTTACAAATTCACACTTCATTGCGTTCGTATCATGCTTCATGCATGGCGAAATACACGTGAGAACGACATTTGGAAATTCCTATAACCACTATATATATATATGGGAACATGAAAATATTTATACACTCAATACAATGTGTGCATTTACATAACATCTCGTATTTATATCATAGTTCTTTATATCGTATTTATATGTGTATGCTCGTAACTTATGCCTGGGGAATTCCAGTATCTAGTATCGTCTCAGTTATTGGATGTTAGTTAGTGTTACTGATTGAATAAATTGTTCTGATTAGTTTATTTTTTTACTGTATATGTACTTCACACAGATGCTACAATTTGATATCTTTACCGGTTTGATTCTGGATATATGGTCCCGAACTGAATACCCGTACCAGTCTTGTGATTTACACGACTGTTTACCGACCTCTAGTGGTTAAATAACAAAAGAATTGAATTAATTTTCGGAGAAATCTCAGAAAATAAATCTTGAAAAAATACCTGTTTGCAGTGTTTACGTGTATCCGATTCTGTAGATGGACAGACATAAAGTTCCTCTACTAAATCCTGGAAGATCACAAGTGAAGTACTCGAGATTAAACAGTAACGTTGTTGTGAATGGACTCGATGAAATTCCTTTGATGTCTATGGGTTCTATCGAGTCAGAAATGGAAGCGGAAGAAGCAACTTCGCTGGATAATGTGTACACGAGAAGACGAAGTGGCGGTTGCTTCCATGCTATTTCGTCGTGCTTTACGAGAAGCATTCGATCTATTTGCTATTGTTGCTTGAGACAACAGGAATTAAAACCGAGAACTGTATATCTTGCTTCAGACAGCAGTACTCAACAGACTTCTAAAGAAATTAAATATCCTCCGAATAGAATTTGCAATCAAAAGTATAACATCATCACGTTTTTACCCGGAGTGCTCTTCAATCAGTTCAAATTTTTTCTCAATCTGTATTTTCTGGTTCTTACTTTATCACAGTTCATACCCGCACTCAAAATCGGCTACATGTACACCTATTGGGGGCCCCTCGCTTTTGTACTGAGCGTGACCCTTCTTCGTGAAGGGGTCGATGAGTTGAGACGTTATTATCGCGACAAAGATATTAATTACTCAGTGTATAAAAAAATGAACCCCGACGGCAACATTGTCGACGTCTATTCGGCAGACATTAAAGTCTCTGACGTGCTTATAATAGACAAAAATCAACGAATTCCTGCTGATTTAATATTTCTTCACACGTCTGAAAAAAACGGAACGTGTTTCATACGGACCGACCAGTTGGATGGAGAAACCGATTGGAAGTTGCGTTTGGCTGTGGCAAGTACACATCGACTGACTTCCACCAGCAATATCTTTCAAATGAGCGCGTCTGTGTACGCAGAGAAGCCGCAGACAGACATTCATTCATTCACTGGCACATTCAGTTCCACAGGTATTGACGGACAACAGACTAATGAGTCTTTAGATGTTGAAAACACGCTATGGTCAGATGCCGTAGTGGCCTCTGGCACCGCGGTCGGTGTAGTGATTTACACCGGACACCACACAAGAAGCGTTATGAACACGTCTGGCCCTAAATCTAAAGTCGGGTTGCTGGATGAGGAGCTGAATACAATGGTTAAGATATTATTTGCCTCGGTGGTTGTACTGTCATTTGCCCTAGTTGCTGTGAAGGGGTTTGACGGCCCCTGGTACAGATACTTTTTCCGTTTTCTCGTTCTTTTTTCCTATATAATACCGATCAGCTTAAGAGTGAACCTTGACTTGGGTAAGGCTGTTTACAGCTGGTTTATCGAGAGAGATAAACGTATACCGGGAACCGTGGTCAGGAGCAGCACGATCCCGGAAGAACTTGGTCGAATAAATTATTTGCTCACAGATAAGACGGGAACCCTTACGAAAAATGAGATGGTGTTCAAGCGACTTCATATCGGAACGGTCTCTTACGGCACCGAGTCAATGGAGGATGTAAAAAATTGTATCCGTCAGTCATATCGTGTGTCTGATGCAGAAGCGGAGGTTAAAGAACTGAATGAAACTCCGGTGAAACAAACTCCTAAAATCAGGAAGAACATACAATACAGAGTTCATGAAGCTGTGAAAGCCTTGGCACTGTGCCATAATGTGACCCCTGTTTATGAAGAAGAAAACAGGGATGTTGACTTGTCAGAGCTAGAATCCTTCGAAGTCGATAAATTACGTACATATCAAGCCTCGAGCCCTGATGAAATAGCTTTGGTAGAATGGACTGAAGTTGTAGGTATGACTTTATATCGTCGAGACCTATCCACGATCGATATACGTGTCCCAGACGGGAGAATTATAAAATTCACTGTGTTGCAAATTTTTCCCTTCACCTCTGAAAGTAAAAGAATGGGTATTATTGTGCGAGATGAAAGCTCTCAGCAAATTGTTTTATACATAAAGGGTGCCGATATGGTCATGACGAATATCGTGAGGTACAACGACTGGTTGGACGAGGAATGTGGAAACATGGCACGAGAAGGACTCAGAACTCTAGTCGTAGCTAAGAAAAATCTGTCGGAAGAAGTGTATCAAGATTTCAAGGCACGATATAGCAAGGCTAAACTGAGCATAAAGGACAGGGCAGTGCACGTCTCATCAGTGGTGGAATCTTTAGAAAGAGATATGGAACTGCTATGTGTTACTGGAGTGGAAGATCAGTTGCAGACTGACGTGAGACCGACATTGGAAATGCTGAAAAACGCTGGTATTAAAGTATGGATGTTGACCGGAGACAAATTGGAAACCGCTACTTGTATCGCAAAGAGTTGCAGGCTTGTTTCGCGAGTTCAGGAAGTTTACGTTTTCAAAGAAGTTTCGGATCGTACAGATGCACATTTGGAATTGAATTCTTTCAGACGACGTTCTGCAGATGCTGCCTTGGTCATAAGAGGTGAATCATTGGCTACTTGTCTTGAGTTTTATGAGCACGAGTTTGTAGAGCTCGCTTGCCAGTGTCCTGCTGTTGTTGTATGTCGCTGCTCGCCCACAGAAAAAGCAGAAATCGTAAGACTGTTAAAGGATCACATTGGCAAGAGAACCTGTGCAATAGGAGACGGCGGGAACGATGTGAGCATGATTCAGACAGCACACTGTGGCATCGGGATTGTCGGCAAAGAAGGAAAGCAGGCCTCGCTCGCAGCTGACTTCTCTGTGACGGAATTCAAACATATCGGTCCTTTGATTATTGTGCACGGTAGAAACAGTTATCAGAGATCTGCGTCTCTCAGTCAGTTCATCATTCACAGAGGCCTAATCATATCTGTCATTCAGGCTGTATTTTCTTCAGTTTTCTATTTTTCTTCAATCTCCATTTATCAAGGTTTGTTGATGGTAGGATACACAACGATTTACACAATGTTTCCGGTTTTTTCTCTTGTACTGGATCAAGACGTTTCCACAGACACAGCTCTGTTATATCCGGAATTATACAAGTACTTGATCAAGGGGAGGTCGCTGTCTCTGAAAACCTTTTTAATCTGGGTTTTAATAAGTATTTACCAAGGCGGAATCATAATGTATGGCTCGCTGCTCTTATTTGACTCGGATTTTTTACATGTTGTTTCAATAACATTCACTTCGCTCATCTTAACGGAACTGCTCATGATAGCATCGACTATACGCACATGGCATTGGATAATGGCGGTTTGTGAATTAGGCAGTTTGGCCATTTATGTCGCATCATTGCTAATTCTTAGAGAATTCTTCGACCCAGCTTTTTTGACCACGACCGATTTTCTTTGGAAAGTGACTGTAGTAACAGCTGTAAGCTGTGTACCACTGTTTGTCCTGAAGTATATTCAAAAGAAATTCTCCCCTCCAAGCTACTTAAAACTGCATGATTGAAACAGAACTTAATAGATAAGATTACTGAATCCAGCTTCTGTGTGCTTCTATATATTCCATGTACTTTTATTTCTTTTGTACACTATTGTCTTATTTAGTCTTGTAGAATTACATGTGAAAATACTGCTCTGTATCCATGCAACATGCTTCGCTCCTTTGTTTCCGTGGGAGAAATGAACTACCGTTATTTTAAAGCAAGCTCTTGTTATTCATGAAATAACAGATCGGAGAATATGTGCTTCAGTTAGCTCTTCCTTGTGGATAGATTTATCCTGTTATGTGGTATGTGCTTGGCATAGAAGGGGCAACTTATTTTATTCAGTCCATAGTACATTTCAATATTCAGTTCATTTTGATATGGGAAAATCATGCAATAATATCAATTTTAGTAACCCTCGATTAAAAAAAATGCAACATGAGGTTTGAGAGATCAGAAATTATAGTACCAATAACAGAGAGCTGTATATCATTAGATATACATACACTAGCATATCGGTGCAAAATAATGATCAGAATTAGACGCTACATAAGCAACTATAAAGATATCTGTATATATTAGCATGAAAGACAATATTTCATTCTCATTTTGTATAAACAAAGAAGCATTAAATGTGAAAACTTGAAAATAATCATTGCTAGAACAAAGGAGGAATCACGGTATTATCCAAAGCGATTTGTGAATATCAATTATAATTATCCAGCATTACCAAATAATGTTATTTGGAATAAATAATACAGCTACTGAATGTAAACATCAAACATAATAAATTGGGAAAACTGTTCGGTTACAACAACTGTAATTGTTTCCCACAAACACAGTGCATGGGGCGATCGGCCGGTGTCCTTGGGCGGAAGCCTAAAAGATGGAGAAAATACCTCACCAAGCTGAAAACTCGAAATTAGAGGTCCAGTTTCAATGATGAATCGATGTTCAACCTGTAAAACTATTGCAAATAAATCGGTACTTGGTCAGTCGCATCAGAACTAAGTTAAGTTTGACATGTACTAGAGTTTTAGAAATGCAGGTGAATCTTCACTATCGCTATCAGAATGATTCTTTTCACCAATAACGCTCAGATGATAATTGTACACAGGATATGACCGAGACAAAGGAAAAAATTCCATTCCTGGCTCAATCTTTCCACTGTCAATTTCTCTTGGTCCTTTCCGTTTCTTTCTACTCGTATTTCCATTGTGAGTTCCCTTCTTGTGAAGCTGTCTGTTGTTTTCAAATATTTGTCCAAATGAATATATAAAATATTAGTCAAGTACATAAATACAAGTACAAAAGTATTTTCCTTATACCTGTGAACAAGTTTGTAATACATTCCACGAGCTTCCATAAGTTCAACATGGTTGCCTTGCTCCATGACTACACCATTGTTAATGACAATTATTTTATCAGCTCTTTCCACTGTACTTAACCTAAAGAGGATAGAGACACTTTATAGTTAAGAAACTATATATATTCGAATAAGTTTGGACAGACAAATTCATGCTTCTAGTAACCTGTGAGCTATAACGATAACCGTTCTGTGCTTCATTGTTCTTTCTAACGCTTGTTGCACCTTGATGTAAAAAGTTTAGTTAGTATCGCTAACTCTCAGTTTTCCTGTCCACAATTTAGGACCAAATTTGAACTTAGCGACATTTGTCAGACACGGCCTGGCAACTCGCGTAGTTGGCCAATTGGGCTGCAGATTTACCCACGCTGATTTCCTTTCGGCAGAAAATGAGAGTTACACATTCCTGGACATATATTCCCCCCCCATCGCTGAATCGAAGGTTCACTGAACTGGTATGTATGCAAATCAATTGAGCTATAAGCCTCTAATATATAGAAAGTTGAACATTACCATATATTCGCTTTCAGTATCAAGTGCACTAGTTGCTTCATCCAATATTAAAATCTTTGGGTTTCGAATCAAAGCTCGAGCGATAGCCACTCTCTGCTTTTGTCCTCCTGAAAGCTGCATGCCCTTTTCACCAGTTTCTGAACATCACAATAAAGCACATAACTACTACGGTATTTATTCTGTATCCACTACAGTACTGACTCATACCAGTGTCATATTGGTCCTTTAATTCAGTTATGAATTCATGAGCATTGGCTTTTATTGAAGCTTCGGTAATATCACTCGAGGTGTATTCGTGTTCTTCCATGCCATATGCAATATTTTCCTTTATTGATCTTGCATACAGTACCGGCTCTTGGCCAACTAAGGTTATCTGGATATAACTGGTATTAAAATGAAGCTCACTAGTGCAAAATTATACTTAGCCTCAGCCAAGCAGTGCAGTAGAAATAGTAGCATATTGTAATAAGACACCTTCTTATGTAGATATTTGTGGCAATACTGTTCAACTTGTTTTCCGTCAACTAGAACCGATCCTGAACAAGTTTCGTAAAAATGTTCCAACAAATTTACGCAGGAAGATTTCCCACCACCACTGGGACCGACTAAGGCAGTCACTTGTCCTGGCAGCGCTTCGAATGATACGTTCTTAATAGAAGTAAAAGTATCTAATGTAAAAGGCAACAAAAATGAAAGAATTTAGATGTATAGTGCTCAATTGTATAAATCACCTTAAGGACAAGTTGATCTGGCCTAGATGGGTAAGCGAAAGAAACATTCTGGAAAGTAACTCTCCCTTCGATAGTAGATGGAGTGTAATTATTCTTGTCCAATTGAATCCTTGGTTTGCGGTCAATCAACCGAAAAACTTTCTCAGCTGCTCCGAGAGCTTGCATGAGGCCTGAGCAACAGACAAGGAGCAATAGCTTGTTCTACAGTTCTTAAACTAGGATATATAGCAAAGTGAAACTGATCTTATTTTGCAGGCAGACAGAGGTTAGTTCAATGTAAAACATGCAGAAATTCATGAAAGGTGCAGTCAAAGTATTTTGTAAAAATAATTCGCTCATACCGGTATAAACAGTTCCAATAGACTGAAGACAATCACCCAACGTAATTTGATAAAGAATAAAAGCAATCAAATTTTGACTATCCATTAGGCTCTCCATCACTAAGTGACCACCATACCACAGTGTTCCAGTGATTAGGGCAAGCTCACTAATCTGATATCAACAAATAAAAAATATATAAAAAAATATATACAAAATGATTTTGAATAAAATATAATCAATCTCAGTTAACACAGAAACGAAATAATTCGGATATCATTTTTGGTTTCCATTGTAGATTTGAAAAAAAAGTCCTAAAAAACAGCATGAAAATATATGTTTAGCACTCTTATTTCATAGCACTGTTAACCTGTATAAACTTCTCCAATTTCCTCAAAACATTCCCCTAAATCTGCTTGGTAGAATAAAAAGGCAATGAGATTTTCAGGTGTCACAATACTTAGCGACAGAAGATGGCCACCATACCAAAGTATGACCACACCGAGAAGAAGTTCAAATAGCTAGAAAGATATATATTCAGAGAGAGAAATAAAAAATAGATATACATTGTCTAAAAAAAAGGATTAGAGTTGAATATATTTTTATACCTCATTAGACCACATGTATCCAGCATATGCCATGCATTGCTTCAGTTTAATGCGATACACAGAGTTCAAACGGAGGCTATACCGTGTTTTCTCTCCGCCCTCATTAGCAAAACTACGGACAGTTTTCATTGACGAACACACTTCTTCCGCTACTTCGTTTGCTTTGGCATAAGCATCTTGCACTTGGATTTGAAGTTTCTATCATTTGGGCATCAAAATACATTATAAATTATTCATTATTGAAATGTGCTTATGTTTTTTTATTAGCATACCTTATAAAAGTTTCCATAAATTTTTGATACAGCCACAATTAACGGCAGGCCCATAAATGTGATGATAGTTAAACGCCAAGAGAGTGAAAACATGAATATGCATGTTCCAATGCCTTTGATAATACTACGCAGAAATATGTTGAAATTCAATCCGATTGTGCTACTCATTGTGCTTGTATCTTGTGTCAAGCGTGATAGCATATCACCTGTTATAAATTAAAGGGGCATGAATTTCTACCGATAATTAGAGATCGTAAATATTTTAGCCTGCGTAACGTACATGATCATCCCTCACCTGTTTTATTCATATCAAAAAATCCAATTTCTTGACTCGTGAGAGAGTCGAATAATTTATTCCTAATCCTGATGTCAAATCTTGCGATGACTACGCTCATCATGCCACCTCTGCATCCAGCACACAGAGATGCAGCAATGGAAATAAATGCCATGATAATGATGTTTTTGGTAAATTTTCCACTGTCTCTCTCGATCGCTATTCCTGGAAATGGAGTGCAGTACTTATAACATATTTTATCATTACGTAAATCAAAGAGAATATGTTTTGCTCCAATTTATCTGTCAGCAGGATTATGCATGAGTCATAGAATGGAGTATGTGGCCTAATGGAATAAAATTTGGTTGATTTCATGTTAACTAAGAAATTAGTTAACGATTGCCCATGCATTGGTGCTCTCTAGCATATAAGTATTATGTGAAAACTTTTGCACAGGCTGCATTTTACCCAACATGGAAAGTCACCAACGTCTGTTGATATGACCCAATAATATTCAAAAGGAGACATACCTGAAATTACTCGGCCTGTAAAAAGTGGTATAAATATTTCAGCGACTGCTGCACCTATCAAAAAAACAATCGCTCCAAGTATAAGAAGAATGTCAGGTTTTGAATATGACAACATTTTCAATATAGTAGCCTTGCTAATTCTCTTCTTCTTTTTTGGCTTTCCCTCTCCAGTATCGCCATTGCTATTTGAATCTGACGAAGACATGTCAAAATCATCCTCATCTTCCTCTGAATCACTATATTTTCCATTTTCCGTCGACCCGTAACTATGTAGGTTTCTAGGGAGCGGATTAGTCTCCTCGTCTACGACATTGATTGAATTCGCGTCCACACTTACTGTGCATGTGTTTTGTCTGAAATTGGCAAGCATCATCCACAAAGCTGTGGTGATTATAAAAGAAAGGAAACTCCATGAGAAAATAATCCAAAACCACATATTGTGGTGGTCATCCTCGATAAATGCAGCGCTTTCCGAATGCACCAGTAATTTTATGCACAGGTAGATGAGGCAAGATGTAGCAACACTCAATATTACATATAATGAAGCTTTTACTCGTTCCGGACCTTGCGAAGAATTCTTCAGGAGGCCGATAACCGCACCCAGTAATCCTCCAGTCCGCAGAATAGAGAAAAGCAAAATATCAAAACTCGTGCTTCCAAAATCCCTTTCTCGAAGAGAAATCAGGAAATCGTTCCATTTGGATAACCGTGCTAGTAAAACGCATGTCAAAGCAAGGTCCAAAACGGCGTAGATAAAGATGAAAACCAATATGTTGCGCGTCATTTTAAAGAAAATTACACGTTTGTACTGACCGACAAATTTTCAGTACTTAGAACTGTGAAGCAGGAGCTGATTGTTATAACTGATCTGTTTGAGAATCAATATCTCTTCAGATTTGAGTTCTTTCGCAATCCTGGCGAAACATATGTTATTTTACCGCTTCATTCGGGATTCCCCCATTTTCACTTCCGGTTCAGTATTCAATGGTAACAGGATCGGACAACTATGTTCTATAACGACCTGAGGTCGTAAAAACGAAGAGGACAAGAAATAATAATACTTTATCATGTAACGGAGATAATGAACTACAAGTAATATATGCGGTGCGCCTCAGTATGACGCAACGGAAATCGTGCGTGGAATAGTTGCCGGACGAACCGCAAAAAGTTGGTCACAAACCAGCAGGTTGTGTACCGGAAACCGTTTTTCATAGTATCAAATACAATGTTTATACTTCTTATTAAACATGAAATACAAATTCTATGTTTATGAAATGTTCGAACTACGGTACTGAAAATATGTATATATTATAATACTATACAAATATTACCATCACTAGTCTTCTGTACAAATTCTACTCCCTATAAGGTGACCAGGCAAATCACTATCCGTTTAAAATAACAAACACATGTGACAAATAAACATCAGTGCATTTAATGCACGGCAGTACATTAGTGATTTGCTTCATCATCGCACCGGTAAATAGCTTGCCAAGTTAAATAACAATCATTATTACTTTATAGTCATACATATTCACATCCATCTATATGAAAAAATCCGTTTTCGCCTGTTCGCAATCTTGTTTATAATACTGCACTGGTTAATACAGTACTACTTTGCCTGCTCTTGTATTGTGTCGTTAATGTAGTTATGTCAAAAATGAATAAAAGATTGTAACACTGTAAAAGAAGTAGTGATAGATAGCATTCACACAGATTTCCCTTCGTACAAGAGAAATAACTGTGGTTGTAATGTAAACAGCTGTGAAAGGCAGATTCTAATCATTCGTATATCAGGCTGACATGGAGTACAAAGCGTATTCGAGGCGATGGCTGTTGTTATCTATAGTCAGTTGGAGTATTTTTATACTGAATCATACATCAAAGTCATTGGCTGCAACAAATAATATCGTAGCTGATTACTTACAAGTGACTCCAGGTGCTGTAGATTCTCTTGCTACGATCCCAGATCTGTTAGCTTCGCCTATATCAATCTTGATAGGGATTACCGGTAAGAGACTTATGTAAAACCAACGCACCCCAACGCATAATAATCTATGTGGAGCCTCCTGCTACCATTCATTTATTTTAGTGATTCAATTCGCAACGATAAAATTTATAAGCGTGCTTAAACTAGAATAAGTTGGAAGAAAAAAAACTTCAGTAATACATTGATTGGAGTGATGAATACATTAGCTCTTCGTTATTCTACTATCAAGGTCCAGTTGCTACTTTTGTTGTATAGATAAAGAAGAGAATGTTTTGCCGTGTGTAAGGCATCCCGTTTCACGAAACTATCTAGTTCGAATCCACTCGACTCGACTCGATAATTAAATACAACGTCTTTAATATCGGTTAAAAAACATTGATATTCTTAACAGGAAGCTATCTGGGACTCCGGAATCTCATGCTTGCACAGGCACTTTTCTTGTTTCTTGGATTGGCATTTTCAACGCTCGGATTTTTATCAAGGTAAAAAAAGCTGCTTCAAATGATGGTGCAAGGAGGAGAGATTAAGTTGTTCAGGGATAAATTTTTCTTATCTCATACGTACTTCCATCACCACGACTGAATTAACAAAATTCGGAAGCAATTTGAGGTCATATGGACTAGGCTAGGGTTCAATTAATTAAAGTTCCAACTTTACACTCGATAAACTGACGAACTCCCCCCACCCCCTCAGATTACGCCCATGGTTATCATTACGTCCTACGTTT
Organism: Halocynthia roretzi; assembly: GCA_013436055.1. Taxonomy (NCBI): domain Eukaryota; kingdom Metazoa; phylum Chordata; class Ascidiacea; order Stolidobranchia; family Pyuridae; genus Halocynthia; species Halocynthia roretzi. The sequence continues at coordinate 422,531 of QRAM01000040.1, forward strand.
CAGAAATCTCTACTGGGTGGTGGCAGTGGGCAGGGCGCTAATGGGAATACCCACAGCTATTACCAATGTTCTACCAATTCTACTGGCTGCAAATTGGTTCCCTAATGGAGAATTAGCAACTGCATTCGCAATCGCACTTTCAACTAATTGCGTGGGAGGAGCTTTCAGTGGGATGATCCTCCCATACTTGTTGCAAAATGTGAAATTCTATGTTCAAAACATGAATGTCAGTTCTAATGCTGTCAATTCCATTTCGACGATAAACAATACAACTTTGCCGCCGTATATTTACGACGATGAACGTGTAAAATTTATGGCTTGGTCTGGTGCTTTCGCACTTATAATGTTCATCCAACCGTTATGACAACAATGTATTGCGAAGATCATCCGCCAACTCCGCCAAGCGCAGCCCAGCAAGAATATCGTTGCATCAGAGAGGCAAGAGAAACGGGAAAGGAGGAATTGAAAAAGGAAACGCTTTCTCGACTCCAGGATATTAAATATCTATTAATGCAGAAACAGTTCCTGCTCATATTACTGATGATTTCATTAAAATCTTCGTTTTACGTTGTAGTTATTCTCGTTCCGTCGTTTTTGGTCAAGACAGGCAAAATCGACATAATTACTACAGGATGGCTGCTTACTACTTTATACATATTTGCGGGATTCTCTTCTGTTCTATCAGGAAGAATACTGGACAAATTCAAGTCATCCAAGTCAATATTTCTTATTTGTAAGTACAGCCTAAATTATCGAACTTTTGAATGTTGTCGAACCTCGAATTGAAACGAGATAGTATTCTTGCAGTGTTTATTTGTTTTATTGCATAAACAGGGAGTATATATATTATATTCATTGAGCGATTTTTTTCGTCCGGTTTGGTAATAATAAATACATTTCTTTTAATTCTCACGCATTTCAAGACAACTTTTTGCTTTGATTTTCAAATATTTTTGCAAAAGAAAAAAACATGGCAAAACTGCTGCTTACCCTTCAGGTTCTAACTTATTTGAATTTTCCTTCATCAGGTCACTGCACACTTATCCTCTGCTGCATTTGGATTTACCTTGGACACAAATTCCTTGACATGGTCTCACTTTTCATCGCTTATTCCTTGGCAATGTCATTTTATTATGGGTCGTTAAATGCTATTTTAGAACTGATGGTGGAAATAACTTATCCAATGGATAAAGCTGTGACCAGTTCCCTGTTATTCGCTTGCGTTAGTGCTTCGGCTTTCGGATTCGTGTCTTTCTGCAGATGGGTTGAAAAAATATCTGATGACACTTGGTCGGTATTTGTTCTTATTCCTGTCAATTGTATTGCCCTGATAGCAATTTTATTCATTAAACCTGAATATAAACGAACGAGTGTGGAGCGGGAAGCAATGTCGGAACAAACCCAAAACTTAATAAAAAAATGATAGTATACCATAGTATTCAGGGCGGTAAACGGTTGTTTTGTTAACTTATATTACAAATTAGTATTTTTTTTATATTACTTATTTCCTAACTCAAAATCCGAAGACTTGGGTATACTCAACCCTATGAATTAATCCACCCTGAAGACAACGTAAAAATGATTAGCACTTAGTGTTTGTTTGATAATTACTATGTATAGTAATAATCTGTCTGTACAGTCTCATCATTTCCATTTGCTTCGTTTCGAACGATTTCCAGAACTGTGACGTCTTTCAATGTTTCTATTATTATTTGGATTAAGAGTCCGTGCGTAAAGGTAGTACATTTCTTTCTTAGGACATTGTATTTATCTGCTAGTATACTTGTATTCATTTGCTGGTGTAGCCTATTCAGATGAATTAACTATACTGAAACATTAATATGTTGTTCTAGCGGTCATGTTAGATCTAGTTAGAATCTTACGTTATAGCATTATAGAGATTGCTATCTACCGCTATATACATATTGCTACGATACCCAGTGTTTTTTAATGGTTGGGTATTTTTTAATGGTTTTAGTCCAGTTTAAGATCTCATTTAGCCATGCAACCTTAATCCAAGGCCAGGGCGAAACCAGGGTCTGGAGCAAAGGTGTACTAGGCTATATTATGCATATACAGGTGGATAGAATTCAGGTCCTTTATTATTTTCCTAATGAATACCTAGTTTTGCGATGACATATCAGTTCTAAGGAATTGGTAATGTAGAGTGTGCAAGTGCAATGCTGGAGTTTTACGTTTTTGTCTGGTAATTTCGTGCATCAGAAATTATATTTGTATGTTCTATGGTCAACACATGTAATGCAGAATTTTCCGTTAGTAATCGCTTCCACAGCTGGATATTTTTTAAATCACCTGCGGTCTATTTACTGGATGATGGTTGGTATTTTGAAAATGCGCCCGGAAAATAATCTTTGCTGCGTACCAGCATTACCTTGATCACACTTTTAGAAGGTGTAGCAACGAATCTACCCATTTACACCTGCTTAACCTCGTTTGTTTTGCAAATCATTGCTCTTGAGTAGTTGACAAGAAGCTGTTAATCGAGTAATGTCTACACGTTTTAAGATTAGTTGCTGACTGCCCTTGCTCAAGGACTAGAAAAGAGTTGCCGATTTCACACAATCAGTTCCGTTTGTTTACAATCAATCGAACCAGTTCGAATACGAATATTTTCTGATTATGCTGATCAAATCTGTATTTGCGCAATCGGTATGCCGTTATAAACAGTCGACCTGCTAAGCTCGTATTAGATAACGTGCAAAATACCATCGTGGATGCTTCTTGGATGTTCATGAACTTTACGTTACTTACAAAGATCTATATTTTAGACAAACTTTTTCCGTTTCCCAGTTCAATTTGATTTAACCTACGCAGAGTTATGATTAGTCGAATCTTTTGTTTCCAAATTCTCCTGTCAACGTTTGCTCTTTCGTTGCTTCTCCTCGTTGTCGGATATACGCAGTTACACAAATACGAAGTCAGGAGAAGTTATCCTCTGCGACAAGTAGATATTGAGCCTTCACTGACAAAAGATATTCTAGATGTGAAGCAACTCTATCGCGACGTAGATAGAAGTTCGCAGTTATTCACTTTAAATAATCAAGAAGAAAAATTTACGGGAATTGCACCGTCATACAACGGAAGCAGAGAGAATTTGGAAAGCGATTTTGACGAGAAGGTTGGTGATGAAGATGATAAAATGGGCAGTAGGATTTCAAAAACGTGGAAGTATTATATTGCTAAAAATCGCGAGCAAGACGACCTGGATTCAGACGAGAACATGCGAGATAGCACGTCAAAACAGTCTTCAGCGGAAGATGGTGGGCGTAGGAAAAACAAAGCCAAAATTGCTGACGAAAATGAGGAAAGCGACGAAAATGATAGTGATGAAGATGATTAGATGGTCAGAAAACTATTATTATTGTAGTTAAGTTTTTTTCAAGATTTCGTTGTCAGTGACGTCACAGTTACTCTATAAACTCCTATAGTTTTGCGAAGATTGTTGCAGTATGTCTCCCTCGTCCAGTATTATCTGAATCCATAAAATTGGAGCACGAACCTACAGTACTGCACCTTTCGAATTCCCTTCGGCAGTTATTGTTATAAAAAATGTTGCATAAGATACATTAGTTTAATTTTTATTCCATCGTATTAAAATTACATTATATATTGTAGATCGAAATTGGGAAAATATAGAAAACCGAATAAAGTCACAGAACCACAAGAAATATTCCTATTATAAAAGGTCGTTCAACAAGGATGAATATTTACCAGCATAACCGAGTTTTATAGTACAAATACATCCATGATAGATCTAAATTTGTAAAATTGTATACAAAACCAACATTTGCATGCCTACAATCTGTAAATTCCATATTGACATGCAATTGAAACTTTCCGTCAACTATATTCCTCGGTAATATCAATGTACTTTTCTAATGTTCATGCCTTACATCGGCTCAATCCATTCCTACGAATACTTAAAGTTTTAGTATACAATCAGTCCCATGGTAAGGTGGAATTTTCAGCCCATACTTAAGTATTAGTGACTCGGGAACAAATCTCCCACCCAGAAAGTGATGCCTTCCTTTGAAAGATTTTGCACACATTTTTGGTGCCGTAAGTGATATAAGAGTATCTGGCTGAAACAAGTACTTCTCAGGGACATCAACAAAGCCATTCTCTACATCCCAGCCAGAGGGTATGTCAATGCTGCAAATAGGTAAATGGGTCTCGTGTAAAGCAACAAGTATGTTATCGAAAGGTGGCCGAACTCCTGAGCCCGATTTGAAGCTAAAGCCAAAAATGCCATCGATAATCACATCAAACTGGTCTTTGAGCTCAGACACCGACGGCATCTTTTCAAGGAAAGTGATATCCATTTTTTCGCACTGTGTAACAAGGTTTTTGAACAGCATCTTATCTGGTCTTTTTGGGTATAAGATTGCGGGACTGTATCCAAACAGCTTTAAATGACGTGCACAAACGAGACCATCGCCGCCATTGTTACCTGGTCCGCATATGATCAAAATGTTTTTGCTCTCACCATCACCAATGGGATAGGCTGTAGCTACTGCATGAGCACAACTCAAGCCAGCTAATTCCATCAACTGATCAACACTGAACTGATATTCATTGAAAAGGTCAAGATCAATCTGTTGAGCATCTTTTTGGTTAAGATAAATCAAGGGTGGAACCACTGATGACATTGTTCTTACGTTACTAGTTCTTTCCTTCGTATTGTGGAAGAATTTTTTCTGGGTAAACTTTGTGATATTTGATTCAAACCTTGGACACACTTGCTGAATGCAAACGGATCTTCGTGCACAGTTAACCAGAGCTGCGATGCATACTGACTTCGTGAGCAAGGAATGTAGCATACTATTCTAGATACTACCTGTATTCAACAAATATACAAATGTCAGTAAGGTCACAAGGAATCAATGATAGTAAAAGAGAAAATGAAAGACAATGGCTGCCAAAGTACCAGCTAATAACAATCCAGTATCACTGAATCATCATAAATATCATCATTATTTTCATCCGTTCCATTTACTGGAAGAGAAGGGCCATGGCATCCATGCGAAAGTTTGACCTGCTTTTCTCGTCTCAAGTATAACAAAACTCCCTCGAGGAGTGCATCCAAATCAGACATCGCTTGCTCCTCCTCTCCACTCTGTTTTACAACTTCACGTTTTTTAGAGATTTGAGAGTTTGAGTCAGAAGAAATACTCCTGATCAAAAGCAACTGCGTAGCTTTATCTCGAACAGCTTTGTCACAGTCGAGCACCATTTTTTCTAACATACCTATGAGACTCTTCCTTTGCTGTTTGGAATTTGGTGCATTAGGACATCTTGTGGGGTTGTCAAGGAAATCGATGAACCAATCAAGAATATCAAGAGCATTCCATTTGACTTCCCAGTCAAGATCCTGGAAAAGTATCCTATTTAAAACCGCAGAAATAAGTTGTGAATTTTCGGTCTGTTGTGATGCATTGCGTTTCAAATCTCCACAACTATTCCTGCTATCATGAAAATCAGGTGTCATATCATCAATCACATAGCCAATTGAAGGGTCACCACTTGTCTTAAGAAAACTCAGTAAGGCCACAACAGCAGCACGCCTAGAAAATGCTTCTTTGTCATTGTTCAAAATATCTATCACCAAAGACATTACCTCATCTCTGTCACAAAATTCACTTTGCAGCAACATTTGTCCCAGAAGTTGCAATGCTGATGCTCTTACATAACTGTTTGGATCTTTACCACGGAGCAATGTTTCTTTCTGAACGTCATTCTTCGAATACATGGTTTTTATACATTCGGAGTGGGAGCAACAGACAGATAAAACTTGGGTGAAAAACTCCAATGCTGTATCACGAACTTGCCATCTTCTGTCCATTAACTTCCTGCAGAACAATGTCAGTAATTTGTTCAAAAATTCAAGTGAACTATCATCGTAATCCCCAGACTGAAATATCGTCAAAACAACGGCAATGCAAGATTTCGTAATTTCACAATTCACATTTGCGTGCTTTAGAAAATTTAGAATTCCATCTTGCAATTTGGCTTTCGATTCAGCTGTATTAAAATGTCTGAAATTATCCGTAATAATTTGCAATGCTGTGACACCTACTTTCCAGTTCTCTACTAAACATGGAACCGTTTCAGGTTGATCTCCAGTAACAACATCAACAAGCTGAAGGATATGGCTTGGAATGCAGTGGATTTTGTCATGTTTCCATAGATATGATATTCCTTTCAAACTATTACATAAGGCTGAACCCAATTTTGTTTTGTGATTTAACAAACTTCTCATTTTCTCAGAAACCATCCGAGATTGTTTTTCATTGTTCAGCACTGTGCATAAAGGACATAACAACACATCTTCCATGCATTTCTTTTCACTGTAGGTAGAAGGAATATGCATTAAAATTGATGTCATCATCTTCCAACCCACCGGACTGGATGGATTTCCTTCTATTGTGTTACGAGAAAAATCGTATGCGGAAGAAATAGAAAACAAATCGAATGTATTTTCATTCATTTTTTCGCAGAATAGCGAATATAAAAAATGGGGAACCCATTTTTCTCCAGACACGCAAGCTTCCAATAAATTTTTTGCATGATTTTCAAGGTAGCATTTGTAACTCAAAGATCTCAAAACGTCAACCGCAAGATCATAATTGATGTCAAGCATCTTGGTCAGAACTCCGGTATAGTCAGCAACTGAACATTTAATTAAAAGTTCTTTGTTGATATCAATAACGATCTGGTCAAATCGATTTTTTTCATCGAGTGACATTGCTTGCGTTGAGAGATTTTTCAGATTGAGAATTAATTCAGCAATACACTGACAAGCAAGCTTGCAAACAAAAATTGATGATGATTCAATTAGTAAAATGATGTTTTTTACTTGCAAAAATGTTGCCATGTCTGATAAAATTGATGGCATTGAAATGAAATACCTAATACTTTCAATCCAAGCACTTTGAACTGATGATGAGAATGAAACATAATCTGCAAACCCATTTTCTGATGGAAAACATATCAAAAACTGCACTCTCTCCATCCAAGAGCCTTTGGAACAACTTCGCATCTGAGACAAGAAAAGTCCATGAATCTTTAGCAGAAAACTCACTGATGAGCTTGCATAATTTTGAGGATTGTCCAGAATATTTCTAGTTGGCTTTTCGAATACAGACAGAAACTGATATTCCATATTTTGGCATTCGCGTAACATTTGATTGCCATAGTTGGTCAATATGTGATCCAGACCTGTTAAAATTCTATCTAAACACGTATCATCTTCGACGACCTTGCTAGGATCAGAGAGAAGTTCTGCAACAACTGCGACTTCTCTCAATCGTCTGATGGAATTCGACTGCATTTCTCAGTAATGTTGAGTATTGCATTCGACAATCTAGTGTAATAATGGGAAAAAATCGACTTATTCAATAGCATAACATGGTAAGCTTAGAAACTGAAATACAGAACTTTAAATTTGCCGCACACATTGCACTTTTGTGAGCCGACAAAATACTTCGGTAGTTTAGTTATTAGAAATGTTATTTTATGCGTTATTTTATAACGCAAATCTTTGTATTCTCCCTAATAATAAAGTTTAAAGTTCTATGTGGATTATTTGTTTGAAACGGCTGAATTACTTCAGTGTGACCTATGGCCTTTATAGATAGTTGTAAATATTTTATGCTATGCAGGCCAATACGCAAAGTCTAGACTCCATTTTGTCTCAAAGGCACGACATCCGCTTCCATCCGAGTCCACTTTTCTCTTTCTTCGTGGTTTTTACAATGACATGATAGATGATAAATTTTGAACGAAATGTCGAAGTACTGCGATACAGTTGGACTCTATCGAATTACAACCACACGATAGCGTGCGATCTGTACTTTGAGATTTTGAGGAATTTGGAACCGTAAAATTTATTCTTAGCTCGTGGGGCGTACTTAAATTGGCGGCGTGCCAGGTCGTGGTTTACAGGCCCTTCTTTCAAATGATCAAACTGGAAGCGTAGTCTGATGAGGGGGGGGGCGAAAAAAATGATTTCGTATGTAAAATACTAATTTTCAGATTAACATTCACAGTATTGACAACCGACCAAGTTATTTTATAGTCTTTAGACCCCTGCCGAATTACACTCCCGATGATGACAAGGTAGGAGATGTAATTTGGTTGCTACAGGCACGCATGATATATTTAGAATGCACGTTTGAGTCAGTAAAATGTACAGTAACACCTGCTGAAATATAGTAGGTCGTCGAAATACAGTATAAGTCGCCCTTGATTGTACGACTCCCTCAGGAATGGGGCGGAAAGGAAACGCAGGAAAGAGGGCTAAAAAATTCATATTATATGCATCTTATATTTGAAGTAATAACGTATATATTTTATTTGGTGATGTATCAACACATTACACATAATAATTTGGGGATTATAACTGAGAGACCAGTAACAGAATTTCGATATCGCGGTTATATTTGCGGTGCGTGTTCTACACCAGTGCTCCGCAACCTTTTTATCACATTATATTTGCGGTGCGTGTTCTACACCAGTGCTCCGCAACCTTTTTATCACATTATATTTGCGGTGTACGTTCTACACCAGTGCTCCGCGAACTTCTTTGACATGCGGTACACTAATATTCTTTTTAAAATTCAGCAGCACACCTCAACTAAAAATGTAGGAGTTTGGAGTTTGGATGGACGCGCTAATTGTCTTGCCGTTGTAGCGTTTCAATTTTGCAAGGTGTGGAAAGACCGCTTTTGGCAGTTGAGGATAACAAAGTTTTTAGGAAAATTGTTAAAGATCTAGTAAAAATCACAAAGCTTAACCTGGATACATATATCACAAACAAATTTTTCACGCATAAAAATGCAGCACACCTCAACTAAAAATGTAGGAGTTTGGATGGACGCGCTAATCGTCTTGCCGTTGTAGCGTTTCAATTTTGCAAGATGTGGAAAGACCGCTTCTGGCAGTTGAGGATAACAAAGTTTTTAGGAAAATTGTTAAAGATCTAGTAAAAATCACAAAGCTTCACCTGGATACATATATCCCAAACATAAAAATGGCAAACAGTCAAAATGACCGCCGGCGGTTCTAGTGTTATCTCTACTTAATATAAGATGGTGCTTATGATAGCGAAAACATATTTAACTAGAATTGTACACAACTATGCAGAACTCCCGTTGATGTAAATTGTAAAGTTGTCACATTATACCCACTAGCATCACTGTGCTTAGTTCAGATCAATGCAGTATCATCTACATTCTAAATTGCATGTGTGATTGACAGCAAACTATTTGCACTCTATGGCACTTTCGGCCCGACTTGTATCACTTTCGGCACTTGTAGGTCGTTTCTTTAGGATCTTGTCAAGTTTTGACATATTAATAATATTGCAATAGTAGTGAGCGAGCTGTGGAATGAAATATTTCAGTAATTTAGTCTTGATAAAAAATATGAAGAAAAATATTGACGAATTATTCGAAGGCTCTTCACGACGCGGCACACGAGTTGTTCTCTCGCATACTGTCTGGCTCTCGTGCGAGAGAACTATCTAAACCACGTATGCCACCTCGCATATTTTCCGGTAACGATTACAATATAACTCCGCTTGCAGCGGGAGTTCTAAAAAGGCCATGTTCATTGACAAAAAGTATCAAAGGTTACAGGTACACTGCAGAACACCTAGCCATGCCTCACCGCACACCGGTTGCGAAGCACTGCTCGACACCATCCTAAGTTTTAAGCAGATCTACGTAACTTTATTATTCTCTTAAGTTTTACGACCTTGGATCGTTATGGATCAAGGGGTAATATAAAAGCCTAGAAAGGTGGAAGGTACACAGCTAGTAGATATGTTAGCACAGCAAGTTAAATACTTGTTGATATTCACTAACACGAGTTCACTACGGGTACATAGTCAATGAAATATAGTTTAAATAGCTTAATAATTTAAATCGACATCAATACAACAAAATTAACTCCAAGTATAACAGGCCTTTATTTTTTCAAAATATATGTATGCGTCATTTCTGGACATGTTACAGTCATTATATATTTAGTCAATATAACCTACTTTATGTCGCTGTATACGTGTGTATCATCTTCCGGAGTAAAAGTTTGGTACAAATTTTACTCCCTGTAACATAAAGTATTATATAGATTATAGAAGATCACACTTATTAAACAATATTGTGTGAAAGAGCAGTGCTGTGACCGAAGAGAGAAGTTCGGTTTCAATTGTTCGAGTACACAAAAAAAGAAAAAAAAAGGAATATTGTCATATAAAGAGGAGGTTCATGCATAATAAAATCCCTTTTGAACGTGTCAAGCAAGATATGATGAGACTTCGAGCTAGTAACATACTACTATGGATGGTGCTTTATATACTTTATATACTCATCCGCACTCATAAGAGATTGAAAGCAAGGATTTGATTGAACTAACTGAATTTGATCAGAAACGTGTTGGCGATATCAGTCAGTATCATGGCTTGCAGAAATACATTGCAGAGGCACGCGTAATAATAATGAAGTAAATTAAATATAAAAGACCTTCCTGCAGTGAGGACGTAGCTATCTACCAGGCGGTGTATAGCGACAATTAAATATTATTTTCAGATTATTGTACATTATTTTGAATTTCTAACATTCCGAAAGTAACAATAAGCAAGGTAAGATACGGCATCACTGTAAAAAGTCGGTATGGAATGTTTATATAGCGCACTCACTTGCAATAACGTTAACCATGTTATTATTATTATTATTATTATTATTATAACAACCTATAAATATATATATATATAACCCCTCACCCATAATCTGGGAGCTCCGGTGGAAAATGTGGGCAAAAACGTAGCACAAAAACATAATGGTGTGAATATCCATAGCACTGAAATTTGATTATATCACATGTGATAAATGATACACATGGAAAAGGCATACACAGTAACATGAAATAGCATTGCAAAAAGGGCGTTTTTTCATTATAGGAAAAAATGCGATACGTGGCAAAGAAGAAAAAAAAATGGCGATATTACGATATATTTTCTCTCTTTTTTCTTTTTTGGGTAATAATCACAGTGTATCTTCTTCCGGACTAAAAGTTTGGTACAAATTCTACTCCTTGTAGCATAACGTATCATATAGATTATAGAAGATCACATTTATTAAACAAAATTGTGTGAAAGAGCAGTGGAGTGAGCGAAGAGAGAAGTGCGGTTTCAATTGTTCGAGGACACAAAAAAAGAAAAAAAAAGAATATTGTCATATAAAGATAGGTTCATGCTTAATAAAATTCCTTTGGAACGTGTCAAGATATGGCGAGACTTCGAGCTAGTAACATACTACTATCGATGGTGCTTTATATACTTTGATGAGCCACTTTTAGCATAAACAACAGAAAATTCTACTCGTTAACGGAATGCAGCGCCAGTTTGAGTAATTATTTCTGAAAAATAACATTTTGCAGTAGGCACGTCCATGATAATTTGCATACAAAATGTTTAGAAATCATTTTCATACGCGCTCATAAGAGATTGAAAGCAAGGATTTGATTGAACTAACTAAATGTGATCAGAAACGTGTTGGCGATATCAATCAGAGCGGAGTGATTGATATGATAGTTGCTGATAGCTAATAATGAAGTAAAATAAATATAAAAGACCTTCCTACAGTGAGGACATAGCTCTATCTCCCAGGCGGTGTATAACGACAATTAAATATTTTTTTCAGATTATTGTACGTTATTTTGAATTTCTAACATTCCGAAAGTAACAATGAGCAAGGCAAGATACGACATTACTATAAAGGTGAGTATGGAATGTGTATACAGCGCACCCACTTGCAATAACGTTAACCATATTATTATTATTATTATTATTATTATTACCATTATTATTATAACCTATAAAGGCCCCCCACCCATAGTCTGGAAGCTCCGGTGGAAAATGTGGGCAAAAACATAGCATACACAGTAACATGAAATAGAATTGCAATAAGGGCGTTTTTTTATCATAGGAAAAAATGCGACACGTAGCGAAAATGAAAAAAATGGCGATATTACGATATATTATCTCCTTTTTTCCTTTTTCTCTTTTCTTTTGTTCTCTTCTTTTCTTTCCAGTATGCATTTGAAAGTCATGACAGAAGGTTATACCATAGTCTTTAAATTTCGTACGCAAGCACTCGTAAGTCACTACGCAAACTTAGTTTAAGAGGAAAATTGATAATTATTTGCAACTTTAATGATATAATTTAGTTTAATTGTATTTGTTGCCATTGTTTATTGTTTACTCTGCTTACCGGTTACCGAGAAGTTACGCACCCGCACTAGGTGGCGCAGTGAACAACCACCTAAATGAGAGAATCGTATAACTTCCAGACTAGGTATTTAAAGACTATGGTTATACGAATACACAAGTAAAATACATACGATTATAGCAGCAACAAAAAATGATATAAAATACGACTATAATTGTCCTTCTCTGAGCAATCTATCTGTACTTTGAGTCTAGGCACAAGGCAGACTTTTTCCCAGGCAGGCCGCACTTGCTGTCCAGTGGGCCGGGCCGGGCGCATTTGAGAAAACTTATGAATTTGATGAAAAAATTTATATGGCAGCTGACGCGTTTTTAAGGCTTCCGAGGGGCCCACAAAAATAAATTTCATGACCAACTGAAAATCCTCACAATTTTAAAGGGCCGTATAGTATATTAAGTCAAATATTTAATATTTAAAATAGCCAAAATGAAGGGTTTTCAAAGAGTAAAAGCAATTGGCTTAATAATTATTATTTAAAAGTAGAAACTTGACCTTCACCCCATTTTTTAGATAATAAAACCTAGCATGAATATCGTCGTCACAAACGCAGTGCGACGCGTGTGATTTTCTGAATATAGCCGCAAATTACCCCGCCGAGTTTTCCTCTCATTATTTCGTTTCGTGTCGTTATGATGACGAAGGAAGCACATCGAGCTTCTCTCAAAGTGTGTTGGTGAAGGAGTGGTAGATCTGTCTGAGCTACTTATGGTATCCTCAGTGGAATGGGATGTTTTTTATGAACATCTGTACTTCTGGTGTTATGTTTTTTTTTATTCTTCATCCCAGATAGTAGTCCCTTAGTCCTACGAGTAATGGGAGATACTGCTTTCGTACTATCAACAAGCTCACGGTAAGACTTAATGCGAGAATCTATGTCTTTAGGAGCCAAATGAAATTTTGCGTCGCCAATTTTTTTCAGTGGTATTTACCGTTTCTTCGAATGTCCTTGTGTCCAAATTGTACTCTTCGATCCTTGGTATTTTTGCTCCTTGTTGATATTATATCCAGACTGATGAACGGTTAATAAAGAACCGTTTTTAAACGATTTCTTTAGTCTTTAGGTTCTTCTGAAGTTTGTTTTATAATAGTTGTTCGTGATAGGGGTCACCAATGTTCTAGTCGGGGTTGCCAATGTTGCGGTTACAATTGTGGAGTTTATTGTTACTTTATATTGTACTCTGACGTGTAACTACTACAAAAACACTCCCGCTAAAAGGGAGGAACTCCGCTATCCTTATTCAGATATCAAAAGGTCACGTAAAACAAACGTAATACTTTGGAAATATTTACAGGTTTAATTCATCAAACACAATTTTTGATATTACAATGATACAAACAAGAAAATATTAAAGTTACAGTCTCATAGAACCGTTATCAAATATCTTGTACACTCCATGTCTCAACCGATATCACGACACTTATTATTTTCCACTCTAGCTGTTTCGCTAGTCAACTTATTTCTCTATATCACCTCAGTCTCAGACTCTCCCATATCCAGGGCATTACATATGTTAGTGAATCATATGTATCTAGGGCATCACATATGTTAGTGCATCATATATATCAAGGGAATTACATGTTAGTATATCATCAGGGTATATCATACCCGTATCGTCACAATTATTACCGTCATTGGTTGTCTGTACAATTCCACTCCCTATAAGTATCCTGTTGTGGTAGTGCATTTGAAACGATATTTTTTTCACCTCCTACACAGTCCGCTGCTGTGTGAATATATAAAACTTTCCTATTTACATCAATGATCAAGATTGTGTTTTCGATCATTGCAGACTGGAATGGGATACCAGGAAGGAAATACTGATGCCAATGTGTTCATAAAGATCGTGGGGGAAAACACTGAGGATACAGCGTGGGAGTTACTGGATAATTTTTGGCGAGATGACTTCGAACAAGGGAGGATAGATAAATTTTCTCTGGAAATGAAAGATGTTGGTCGCCCACTTGTCATCCATATTGGTAACAAAATTAAATATACGATAGAATTGTAGGGAACCTAGAAAACCTTGTTTCAAAGTAACAAAATATTTACCCTAATGTTTGTTGCCAGAACTCAAAGATAACGAAGAGAAGCAGCTTGCTTGGACATGTGATTACATTACTGTTAAGTACAAAGAGGATACTGACGAATTTCCGGTATACGAGTGGATTGAGAAAGAAACTTCCATTCTGAGAGGAGATGGTAATAAAGGCAGCCTACCTTATATAATTACAAAATATTCATACAAATTTATGGTAATGGTCTATGAATAGAACTCATTGTGTTAAAAAACTTATTGGATGTGGAGGCGAGCTAAATGTTCGAATTTGGAGATTTAAAACGAAGTAATAGAATGCTTAACTGTCACGTAACGAACATTTCTCAAACAATGCGATCTCTTGACACCCAATAAAATTCATATGTAACACTTTGCTCATCTTGTAAATTTACGAAAATCAAAACATTCCCTATTACTTTATGCAACCGCAGTATTTGCACTCTTCGACGTATTTATAACCTGTCTTTCCTAATTAGCTGTGCTGCCACAAAACGTTTCGAACGCTTACGTTCGAAAAGTGCGAGAAGATGGGATTAAAAAGAACAGGCAGAAATACGAGTGGGTTAAAAAAGCAGAGCCGGGTGATAAAACCTGGATGCTTCCTCGCTTCGTGGATGCTGCGAGCTACGATGACCTGCCACGAATCTTTCAGAAGGAAGACGCTCATCTAGCATTCATGGAGCAGAGAGAGAAAACCTCCGAGAGGAATGCCATGATTGAATTGCTGCAAGGTTATTTATTCACTTTTCGCTTACTTTGTTGAACTGCATTGGCGTGTATCGGTGTTAAAACCTGAAATACAGAAATACCAAAACGAAATTCCTGATGGAATAAACAGTTAATGACTCCAGTGGCAAGGTATACTCGTGTATCATATTGTCATTTTCCACTGTTTTAACTCAAGGATAAACGTTACATTCCTATTTAAACATTCATTCATATATCTATTTTCAGATAAAATTATGAAAATCGATGAACTTGATGACTACAAAAATCTTTTCAGTTATTGGAAAATGCCGGGCACTCTTCCACCATACATCGAGAAGTAACAATCTTTCCATTGATTCGATTTCAGTTTACCTTGCTGGTTGTCACAATAAAACAATGCATCAATAAATTCTATTTTGTAGGTGGCAAGAGGATGAAGAAATGGGAAGGCAAATGCTGGATGGGGTCAACCCAGGCCTAGTGTCTAGATGTGTACAACTGCCTGCTTACTGCAACATTACGAATGAGCATGTAGTACAGCTCTTAAAACCAGGCTCAAGTCTTGAAAAAGAAATTGCTGTAATTTTGCTTACCACTCCTTCTCTTCGATGTTTACATTCTTCNGGGGCCCACAAAAATAAATTTCATGACCAACTGAAAATCCTCACAATTTTAAAGGGCCGTATAGTATATTTAGTCAAATATTTAATATTTAAAATAGCCAAAATGAAGGGTTTTCAAAGAGTAAAAGCAATTGGCTTAATAATTATTATTTAAAAGTAGAAACTTGACCTTCACCCCATTTTTTAGTTAATAAAACCTAGCATGAATATCGTCGTCACAAACGCAGTGCGACGCGTGTGATTTTCTGAATATAGCCGCAAATTACCCCGCCGAGTTTTCCTCTCATTATTTCGTTTCGTGTCGTTATGATGACGAAGGAAGCACATCGAGCTTCTCTCAAAGTGTGTTGGTGAAGGAGTGGTAGATCTGTCTGAGCTACTTATGGTATCCTCAGTGGAATGGGATGTTTTTTATGAACATCTGTACTTCTGGTGTTATGTTTTTTTTTATTCTTCATCCCAGATAGTAGTCCCTTAGTCCTACGAGTAATGGGAGATACTGCTTTCGTACTATCAACAAGCTCACGGTAAGACTTAATGCGAGAATCTATGTCTTTAGGAGCCAAATGAAATTTTGCGTCGCCAATTTTTTTCAGTGGTATTTACCGTTTCTTCGAATGTCCTTGTGTCCAAATTGTACTCTTCGATCCTTGGTATTTTTGCTCCTTGTTGATATTATATCCAGACTGATGAACGGTTAATAAAGAACCGTTTTTAAACGATTTCTTTAGTCTTTAGGTTCTTCTGAAGTTTGTTTTATAATAGTTGTTCGTGATAGGGGTCACCAATGTTCTAGTCGGGGTTGCCAATGTTGCGGTTACAATTGTGGAGTTTATTGTTACTTTATATTGTACTCTGACGTGTAACTACTACAAAAACACTCCCGCTAAAAGGGAGGAACTCCGCTATCCTTATTCAGATATCAAAAGGTCACGTAAAACAAACGTAATACTTTGGAAATATTTACAGGTTTAATTCATCAAACACAATTTTTGATATTACAATGATACAAACAAGAAAATATTAAAGTTACAGTCTCATAGAACCGTTATCAAATATCTTGTACACTCCATGTCTCAACCGATATCACGACACTTATTATTTTCCACTCTAGCTGTTTCGCTAGTCAACTTATTTCTCTATATCACCTCAGTCTCAGACTCTCCCATATCCAGGGCATTACATATGTTAGTGAATCATATGTATCTAGGGCATCACATATGTTAGTGCATCATATATATCAAGGGAATTACATGTTAGTATATCATCAGGGTATATCATACCCGTATCGTCACAATTATTACCGTCATTGGTTGTCTGTACAATTCCACTCCCTATAAGTATCCTGTTGTGGTAGCGCATTTGAAACGATATTTTTTTCACCTCCTACACAGTCCGCTGCTGTGTGAATATATAAAACTTTCCTATTTACATCAATGATCAAGATTGTGTTTTCGATCATTGCAGACTGGAATGGGATACCAGGAAGGAAATACTGATGCCAATGTGTTCATAAAGATCGTGGGGGAAAACACTGAGGATACAGCGTGGGAGTTACTGGATAATTTTTGGCGAGATGACTTCGAACAAGGGAGGATAGATAAATTTTCTCTGGAAATGAAAGATGTTGGTCGCCCACTTGTCATCCATATTGGTAACAAAATTAAATATACGATAGAATTGTAGGGAACCTAGAAAACCTTGTTTCAAAGTAACAAAATATTTACCCTAATGTTTGTTGCCAGAACTCAAAGATAACGAAGAGAAGCAGCTTGCTTGGACATGTGATTACATTACTGTTAAGTACAAAGAGGATACTGACGAATTTCCGGTATACGAGTGGATTGAGAAAGAAACTTCCATTCTGAGAGGAGATGGTAATAAAGGCAGCCTACCTTATATAATTACAAAATATTCATACAAATTTATGGTAATGGTCTATGAATAGAACTCATTGTGTTAAAAAACTTATTGGATGTGGAGGCGAGCTAAATGTTCGAATTTGGAGATTTAAAACGAAGTAATAGAATGCTTAACTGTCACGTAACGAACATTTCTCAAACAATGCGATCTCTTGACACCCAATAAAATTCATATGTAACACTTTGCTCATCTTGTAAATTTACGAAAATCAAAACATTCCCTATTACTTTATGCAACCGCAGTATTTGCACTCTTCGACGTATTTATAACCTGTCTTTCCTAATTAGCTGTGCTGCCACAAAACGTTTCGAACGCTTACGTTCGAAAAGTGCGAGAAGATGGGATTAAAAAGAACAGGCAGAAATACGAGTGGGTTAAAAAAGCAGAGCCGGGTGATAAAACCTGGATGCTTCCTCGCTTCGTGGATGCTGCGAGCTACGATGACCTGCCACGAATCTTTCAGAAGGAAGACGCTCATCTAGCATTCATGGAGCAGAGAGAGAAAACCTCCGAGAGGAATGCCATGATTGAATTGCTGCAAGGTTATTTATTCACTTTTCGCTTACTTTGTTGAACTGCATTGGCGTGTATCGGTGTTAAAACCTGAAA
>QRAM01000400.1:0-90756 GCA_013436055.1 Halocynthia roretzi
ACATCCAAAATCGCCTGACCCGAGGTGGATGTATTAAGCGGTGTCGACTGTATTTGTTAATTTACATAAATTGCAGAAGCAATTACCAAAAAGTTATTTAGTGTTACTCTGGAAAGCATTTGTACATGCTTTGCAGTGAAAACATTAAATCCTTTATGATAGATGTCGATTGGAAAATCCTCCATAATTGTTGTAGTACAATTCTAGTGAAACTTATATTTTCGCTAATATATGGCACTGTAATACGTGTAAATATGGTTTAAAACACTTACAGTGGTGCCTTGTACGATTTAATCAGTTTCAGGAGGCTATTCGAAGTTCGAATCAATATTCCCCATTAGAAATAATGGAAAATTGAATAATCTAATTCCTGACTCTAAACAATACCCATTTAAATAAAATAATTAAAGGTAGAAATAACACAATAACATGCCCTAAATGCAGTCAAAGCTCCCTTGACTAGCCTACAATGAATTGATGGTCCTCCGTAGAATCTTTTTCAAAATCCATGCATTCAATTTTGTTTTTGTTCAAACTCAGTTAAGACGAAATTCCAGTTAGCCTGAGTTATTTTTCCCATCCCATTTTGGCGCTAATTAGCTCGAAGTTGGCAAAATTCATGCTTGTTTCAACAAAGTTTTAATTTTAGTTACTCTCGTGGCAGATCACTAACTTACTGCTGATTATAGGCTTTGATGTTCATTTGTACTCCTAAGCTGACCTAACCAGATATAATAAGGGACCACAGTTAAATTGCTATACCAGACTTTATGTTTAATAATAAAGATCCTGACTTAAAATTAGTTCGAATTCTGGACTGCATAAAGCTTATTTTTCCATTACACGCAAACGCTCTGTAAACGCTCTAAATTTTAAGGAATGTATCATTATCAACTTCATTTGTCCAAATCTAATTAACTGTATTAACTGTGCACTCAATAATATTTGCTCTTTCCATAGGCCAAACAGATTGTGGATAAAGGTACCCTGACACCATACACTGATTCTCTAATCGCGACAAATGAGCCTCCCCTCAGTGCGCTGATGGGCACTGGTGATGCTGGTATCTCTCTGGCAGCTGGATTGTCTTCAGCACAGAACATGGACACTGATAATGAAGAAGTTGATATGACTCCCAGTCATTTAGTCAGGGAAGCAGAAGAGGTAGATTTTAGTCTCAAAATATCTATTGGTAATTTTACTTTACTTCCCGTAATTTCCAGCCAATAGAGCGACGCATAGGCCACATTCCCTAACTTTTTAACAAATTTGAATTTGAACTGAACCAGTGCTGGGCGCCTGTAAACCGAAAAAAAAAGGAAATTAGCCTTGGTAGGCTTGAGATTAGGATACTTGATTATTATTACGTGAAGCACACTTATTTGAATTACCTAAATATTCCTTATTACTTATATCCTTGGATTTTGTATAGGAATGTAGTATGCACACCAAATTTTCAGTTTTAGAAAAGTTTGTTTGTAATTTTAAAAATATACATGCAATTCTCTCCTCCTCCATAGGGTAAGAAGGTTCTTAAGAAAGGGGTGAAGTCGCTCATCCGTCGTAAATCCGAGCTGCCACAAGACCTCTACACTATGAAGGCGCTAGAAACCCACAAAAGGGCTGAGGATCATCTCACTACCAACCTTGAAAACAGTTGAAAATTTGACAGGGACCACGAAGCATCAAACTATGTAACGTAACCTCTTTATTCAATTGCATTAAAATATTTAGTCAAAACGTCAGTCTGAACGAGTTCTGTGATGTCGTTCTGCTGTATGTCATGGTTACTATCCACATACTATTCCGCCTCATTGATTTCTGTGGCTTGAATATGTGAATTTCGTTGAATTTGAACTATTTCCAAACTTCGTTGCATAGCCTGTCCCCATTGTTCATGATGGGATGATTAAAATACGTAAAAATATGTACAAAATTCTGCAGTGCATGTAGTTGCTGTTTCAGTAGCTTCTGTTAATTTGTTGTCAGCAACGATTATTCGAAATTGTCTACAGAAAACCAGTCGTGCCGAGATTCAGTCAATGTTAAATCTTCGCTCAATGATTTTTTGAAAGTATTTCAAATATTACTAAACGTGCCATGTTATAGCAGAGGTTGCAGAGACAAAAAGAAAATTTCATACTCCATCTCCAGAATTGTTCATTTGTAACATTGTCATACAATAGCAGATCTATCTAGACCATGGACTTAATGTGGTTAATACTATTGTTTTGAATATTATCATAGTAAACATAGTATTCCTTTAACCATTTTCAAACAGGCATATGTTGATATTTGGACAGTTGGACATGATGTTTTTTTGTCAAAAAAATTTCATTCAATCGATTATATGTGGTAGATACCAAGCACAATTTTCTTTTCTTGCAATGAGATCACTAATCCCACTGCTATGAATAAAATATAGTAAGGACTAATTTGATTATNTTATTTTTCCCATCCCATTTTGGCGCTAATTAGCTCGAAGTTGGCAAAATTCATGCTTGTTTCAACAAAGTTTTAATTTTAGTTACTCTCGTGGCAGATCACTAACTTACTGCTGATTATAGGCTTTGATGTTCATTTGTACTCCTAAGCTGACCTAACCAGATATAATAAGGGACCACAGTTAAATTGCTATACCAGACTTTATGTTTAATAATAAAGATCCTGACTTAAAATTAGTTCGAATTCTGGACTGCATAAAGCTTATTTTTCCATTACACGCAAACGCTCTGTAAACGCTCTAAATTTTAAGGAATGTATCATTATCAACTTCATTTGTCCAAATCTAATTAACTGTAGCATGAAAAACGTCCAGTGACTTTTCAGCCTGAATGTAGTATGTATGGTGCACTCAATAATATTTGCTCTTTCCATAGGCCAAACAGATTGTGGATAAAGGTACCCTGACACCATACACTGATTCTCTAATCGCGACAAATGAGCCTCCCCTCAGTGCGCTGATGGGCACTGGTGATGCTGGTATCTCTCTGGCAGCTGGATTGTCTTCAGCACAGAACATGGACACTGATAATGAAGAAGTTGATATGACTCCCAGTCATTTAGTCAGGGAAGCAGAAGAGGTAGATTTTAGTCTCAAAATATCTATTGGTAATTTTACTTTACTTCCCGTAATTTCCAGCCAATAGAGCGACGCATAGGCCACATTCCCTAACTTTTTAACAAATTTGAATTTGAACTGAACCAGTGCTGGGCGCCTGTAAACCGAAAAAAAAAGGAAATTAGCCTTGGTAGGCTTGAGATTAGGATACTTGATTATTATTACGTGAAGCACACTTATTTGAATTACCTAAATATTCCTTATTACTTATATCCTTGGATTTTGTATAGGAATGTAGTATGCACACCAAATTTTCAGTTTTAGAAAAGTTTGTTTGTAATTTTAAAAATATACATGCAATTCTCTCCTCCTCCATAGGGTAAGAAGGTTCTTAAGAAAGGGGTGAAGTCGCTCATCCGTCGTAAATCCGAGCTGCCACAAGACCTCTACACTATGAAGGCGCTAGAAACCCACAAAAGGGCTGAGGATCATCTCACTACCAACCTTGAAAACAGTTGAAAATTTGACAGGGACCACGAAGCATCAAACTATGTAACGTAACCTCTTTATTCAATTGCATTAAAATATTTAGTCAAAACGTCAGTCTGAACGAGTTCTGTGATGTCGTTCTGCTGTATGTCATGGTTACTATCCACATACTATTCCGCCTCATTGATTTCTGTGGCTTGAATATGTGAATTTCGTTGAATTTGAACTATTTCCAAACTTCGTTGCATAGCCTGTCCCCATTGTTCATGATGGGATGATTAAAATACGTAAAAATATGTACAAAATTCTGCAGTGCATGTAGTTGCTGTTTCAGTAGCTTCTGTTAATTTGTTGTCAGCAACGATTATTCGAAATTGTCTGCAGAAAACCAGTCGTGCCGAGATTCAGTCAATGTTAAATCTTCGCTCAATGATTTTTTGAAAGTATTTCAAATATTACTAAACGTGCCATGTTATAGCAGAGGTTGCAGAGACAAAAAGAAAATTTCATACTCCATCTCCAGAATTGTTCATTTGTAACATTGTCATACAATAGCAGATCTATCTAGACCATGGACTTAATGTGGTTAATACTATTGTTTTGAATATTATCATAGTAAACATAGTATTCCTTTAACCATTTTCAAACAGGCATATGTTGATATTTGGACAGTTGGACATGATGTTTTTTTGTCAAAAAAATTTCATTCAATCGATTATATGTGGTAGATACCAAGCACAATTTTCTTTTCTTGCAATGAGATCACTAATGCCACTGCTATGAATAAAATATAGTAAGGACTAATTTGATTATATTAGACAAAAGAAAATTGATAAAATCGCGTTTTTGCCATGCCGTGTATTTAAAATAGAAATCGAGTATGGAAGGTTTTTCATTATGATTCCAACCAAAATGTCTCTGCAAACCTTGGATAAAAGTAAACTGAAATCCCTAATTTGATATATTAAAGGATCCCCTTGTGTGTAATGACAATTTTCCCCTTCAAAGCTAGACATTGTATATATCCACAACGTGCCATAAATTTTGAAACAGTTGACAGTTCCCCTTGACCATGTACCAATAGATTTGCTATGTAGTTTTTCATGGATTATATCAAATTTCTTATCGACCCTATGAGTGAAGTTGACTGTACTTTTAGGCTGTGTTGTGTATGATTCTGTGTACTGTGTAAAGTTCTTTGTCTTATAATTTGAATGTTGTCAGCAGTAACTCTGCTTAGGAGTTCTGATGGCTATCTGTGCCATTTCTGTTGTAGTACATAATTGATGTCATATCGAGTCACCGTTCCTTAATAATAAAAAATTATATAGCAAGATTGTCACGCGGTATTTATAATAAAGCTTTCTGTTTATAAATAGTACTTTTGACTGTTGTGCAAGCTGTTAGTTGGCTCATGATAAAACAAAAAAATTCTAGAATTGTTTATTATGTATCAAATGTTTTCATTTATACATATTCGGGAATTAATTCAGTTGATATTAGGCAAATAAACAAAGCAATAGAGTTTTCTTTTCAATATAACGATTTCCATTTGAACGTTATCCATAGACTTAATCCTAAGTTACGTTACCACATGACTGCCACATTTTCTGCAGTATATGTAAAGTGTTTCTGATAGGAAGAATCAAAATTTTCAGATTGCCCAATTAATTGCTTGTCTCGAAAAAAGTTCCCAAGGAAACCCCCATCTGCCTCCCTACTAAATTGACCCTAGCCTCATTAATATTAAGCAGTGGAAGCTATAACCGGTGATTATTGCTCCATAGTGTGAAAAGGGGTCTTAAACAGCGTTACGCGACATTATTATCGTTGTTACATGTGTATAGGAAATGTCATGATATGTACTTTGTTTCATAATCACGCTATAGAACTGAACGCTACAATACTCCTATGCTGGAAGCTTCAGGGGTGCAAGGTGGAAGAATTATGCGTGATATGTGTTAAAAATTAGATATGATACAAGACAGACATAATACAGTAGTAGATCGATGTAGTACACGGTGACACAATATGATGAAACACAAGAATACAATAACATGACACAGTAACGATACAGCGCCACTGCATGTTGTGTACTAATGGGCTGAACAAGCAGCTCGAGGTTGTGAGGGTTTCGGAGTTCCTTGAAAAATCTCTTGCATAATAATAAATTTATGTGCTAACAAAAATAAGATATACCAGATTAGGATTGAAAATTTTGAAATATTGTGCATCCTGAAAAGTGATATCACTACTTTGTCTTATAAAATTAAACGATAGGTAGGGTAGGCGATAAATAAGTCATAGGTCAAAATTCGCAGATTTTCGTATTTTGTTTCTGCAAGATAAAACTTTGAATTGTAGTTGATGAATGTTCATGGACAATCTGCAAATACAAATACAATGTTTCTAGACCTCTATATTCGATAGAAACACATAAGTCATCTTTTCACATCGTGATAACATCAAGTTAGCAAATCAGGGTGACATCTAGTACAGGATAGACATGCATTGGTGCCTCTTCACCTTACCGGTTTCAGTGACGTTATATACACGAAAGTGCACTATCAGCATCCAGATCGCGCTGACTGTACTGAAATGTGCAGTAAACGCGCAAGCAAGTTAATATTAACGGAAAAAGGCATCGTCGCAGGCAAATGAATTGTCGCATAATGAAATATTGCTTAGTGCAGGAGCACTGCTTAGCGTAATCCCGGTTTTTTTATAGCGCTTGATATTTTACCATTAATTGTTGTTTACGCTGTCTTACAGTTTGCAGAAGTTTATAAATAGCATGAATTCTAATCTGGTCACCGTACAGGATTTTGAAAAACTTGCTGCTTCCAAGGTTTCTACCGCTCACTATGTTTTTTTTGCTGAGGGGTCAATAGGAGGACAAACGGTGAAAGACAACATAGAAGCGTTTAGAAGGTGGTATCATTTAGTCTGATACAGATCTAGAACATAACGAAACACGCCACTGCTTTTCGCTTTCAGATGGAGATTTCGACCCCGAGTTTTACGAGATGTAGGTAATATTGATACGTCTACCTCTGTTCAAGGAATTAAGATTCCATTTCCTATTGGTCTATCTCCAACTGGTTTACAAGGGCTAGCCCACGAAGACGGAGAAATCGCTGCATCAAGAGGTAATATTGAGTAAGGTAGAGTCAGAATGAATGTAAAACCAAGCCACCACTTACTTATGTATGTAAAAGGGTCAGTGTAGGCGTTGTTTACATTTCTCACAAATGTTTGAATGAAACGTTAAAATGTATCTTCTACCTTTGAAATTGAATTCGACGTTTGAAATATGGTGCAAGGAAATAAATGATTAACTTTGCTACGCTTGAAAAGTAAATAAAGTTCGACTTTCTTTGCTACGACGCTGAAACGCGTACCCTCCACACCCGGTGAACGAACGCTGCTATAGCTAGTGCCAATTCAAAATAAAATTGCAATTCTAGTCATTGATGACAACACTGGAAACAATTGTCTTAAATCAAACAAGTAAAATAGATTGTAGCTTCCTTTACTGCACATTGTTAATACAGTAAGTCCTCTAGATACGAACAATCGTATTACGAATTTCGCCGATAGGAACACGACCACGAACTTTTAAAATTTGCGGGAGTGGTGTACAGTCGTCCCTCGCTATATCGCGGTTCACTTTTCGCGGATAATATTGTATTGTATGTATTTTATTTCATGATGAAAGCCGTACAGTACTAGTATGTTTACACGCTAAAAGTTGACAAAAAAATAACAGGTCAAATGATCGTAGGAAAGGTTAATAAGGTAAATAAGAGTGTATGGATGATTTATAATGCTTTAAAATACGTTTAAATATATTCAAATAATTAAATAAATATGTGGTTTCTGCTTTGCGGATTTTCACCTATCGCGGAAGGCTCTGGAACGTAATCCCCGCGATAGGTGAGGGATTACTGTAGTTCGTAAATTCATCGCTTGGCGCGTGATTGTCAACAACAACACACATCTCCCAGCCTCATTCTCAGTCACGCGTGGTCTCACGAAGTAGTTGTACAGTACTGTGTATTAAGTGATTGTTATCGCGTTTGTAGTTAATAATTCAGAGATTTTTCGAATTTTTTGTTGTCATCAACTTTTAGAATGCTAACAGTAAAATTTTTACACTGATTTGTTTATAAGGGATTGATGGGAGTTGTTGGATGGGAACCGATGTGGCTGTATAGGCATTACCTGTGTACTGTATTTTTTTTAGTGTTAATTCCAGTTACGAACAACCTCTTGGAACGTAATCTGTTCGTATGTTGAGGACTTACTGTACTATATATGCATATATTAAATATAGCAAATTCTTCACTATAGCGAGGAGATACCGTTTACCGTATACTGTTTTTTTTCATAGCTGCAAGCAAACTTGGCACAGTTTATACCCTAAGCATGTGGGCGAGTAGAAGTATGGAAGAAGTATCAAGTGCAAATAAAAAATCCTTGCTTTGGTGTAACACTGAATTTCTGAAGGTACGAAGTTATCTCTGCATATATAGTACAGTACTATATATTTTATATATAATATATACTGTACTAGTGCCCACCTCCCGTAGCAAATGAGGGAAATATTGAAATATGGTAAGTTTTAATTTGGCCCACTTGTTTCTATTTAAGAAGATGGAAATTCGTTGTCATTGATTATTTTATTTGGACTATTCCGGTTAAAGCTGTGAATGGTTGTGGTCCTCTAGATTCCTCGTTTTCGTTCAGTAACTGTGGGGGGGGGGCGTTCTAAGAAGCAATTCCGATACCAAATACCTAGTGTATGTATGAACTTGCCCGTCGCACCAGTGTCATCTGACGACCATCCTCGTGTATAGACCTAGCGAAAAATAACATAATAAATCAACGATCTGATTTTGACAATAGCGATTTCCAAATTCAGAGGCGATCAATTGAGAAAAAAAAGTATCGCATTATAATCCATGAATTATGATACTGGCATTAGCAAAAAAAATCGAACGCGAATTTGGTGTTCCTTGGTGATTTTACACCGCTGTTTCAATATCTTTTGAATGAACGTATTTTTGAACTAAACTTAAAATGAATTGACAATCTGAAGAGAAAAAAATCGCATTTGTATTCCTAGGTTTGGTGTCTTATTTATTACGTCTGACATATTCTACTTAATACCCCGAACAGAACAGAGAACTACATAAACATTATATAAAAAGAGCTGAAAAGAATGGATTCCGAGCATTGGTATTCACCGTAGACAAAGTTGTCAGAGCGAAGCGTCGAGCTGTTCATGGAGTCATTAGTCAATACAGGTGGGGTCCTGACTGATATGTTTTCAGATATTGTCAAAACTAACTAAAAGTAATGATTCCATTGACTTTTAAGGTACGGAAATTTTGCCAAAACATCCGAAGTATTCTTCCCTGGTGAGGATGTATATCTCAGTCGAATTTCGCAGGAGATTCATTCCGTTAGTTGGATTTATATCGACTGGTTAAAGTCAATCACCGATTTGCCTATTGTCATAAAAGGAATTATTACAGGTGCTAGCTGATGAACTACGATGTACTTTTAACGCACTCAGTTTTATCACTATTTTTTTTAAATTGGAATTGTAGCTGAAATGGCACTGGAAGCTGTTGAACACGGAGTCGATGGTATAATTGTTTCAAATCACGGCGGAAGACAGTTAGATGGAGTTTTTGCCCCGGTGTGCAGAAATAGGTATAACGGGATTAATAGAGAATTAAAAGATAAAAATGTTTTTCTTAGATTGATGCTTTGCCTGAAGTTGTTAAAGCCGTCAATGGTCGATGTGAAATTTACATGGACGGTGGTATAAGAAGCGGAAATGACGTCGCGAAAGCAATCGCTCTTGGCGCAAGTGCTGTGTTTGTTGGGAGACCATTATTATGGGGATTAGCTTGTGAGGTATATTGTTTTGCAAACCATCTCAAATTCATGTAGAGACTAGGGTTGCCAACAAGTTGACAAAATAGTTACCGTATTTACCGTCTCACAAGACGCTACAAGTGGTAAGACGCACTCTATAATTACCTAGTTTTTTTTACAGTGGTAAGACGCACGGTAATTTTTTGGGTAATTTTTCAGGAAAAAAAAGTGCTTCTTATGAGACGGAAAATACTGTATATATATGACTAGTTGATTGTAACTGGCATAATTGTAATCAAATATGTATATTGTTCAAATTATATTCCTCTACTTTATCATTTGGATAATAGTAATCACATTTCCTTCAAATATATAGTCATATTTTCCCTGTTGTAATAATGATAACTTGATATTGTTTTTCTTGTGTTAAAGGGAGAAAATGGAGTACGGAAAGTGCTAGAAATTCTACGAGACGAATTTGTGACTACTATGAAATTACTAGGTTACTATCACCGCCAAGTGATTTTTGTTCACCATACTGCAGAAGTAACTTACCTTGTTCTCTGTTTACAGGGATAACTACCATTAAAGAGTTGCAGACAACACCTAATCTAGTCGTACACGAAAGTATAATATCCAAAATCTAGGAAATAGGCCTCCCGCGACCAAGAATTTCATTCAGTGGTGAACTTTAGGTCAAAAGATCGCTGTCCGAAGAGAAATTTTCAAGCCGACGTCAGACTAATTTAATGTCTCGTCCCGCCGGTAATTCTGATAACAAAGCGTGCGCAACACTACACCATCTGAGTAATGAATGATTCCTTGATTAATTTATTTGTAAATGATGTGCTGAAGTAATTACTATTAAGTTAACAGCAGATCTTAATTATAATATGTATAAAAACCTACCGCTTCCGTAAATTGTCCTTCCTCGTACTTCAGCTTTTTCCAATTTTAGAACAAGAAACGCTGACGCCAACTTGTTTTTCACGGAAAGTCATTTAGGTTGTCAGCAGCTTGTTTTGTTAGCTATGTAAGTGAGATTTTATGCAGCTAATAAGGTGGCTAGTCAGACGTTCCGGATGGTGATGTTAAGGTTAGTTTAGTTTATATCAAAAAATTATGAATGCTTAGCAATCGTCTCAACACCTAAGAAAGGAACGAAAGGAATATCAAGGTAAGAAATTTCCTGATACTTGTTTTCGAAATGCAATAGATGATATATACGTTAGACTTCGAGTCTCTGTCTATTCCTATTACTGTTCAGTAATTACAGCGTGATGTGCAAGTTTGAAAGGTGATATTTATAGTTTTACATTCGTTAGAGCGAATGGTTCATTACTATATAGCAAGGCATAGTTGTTTTTAAGGATTGTGGGCTTCAGGATTAAATGTCCAGATATTTCAATATGCAAGGAATAGGTATTCGCAAGGAAGAATATGGAATCCAAACACTTTTTTATTTGGTTGGACTAAATATGAACTTATTTGTCCTTTAGGAAGAGAACTTTTAGAGCAATGGCTAAAAGTTTGCTCTCTCTACATTGAAGAGAGAAAGTAAGAGATTATAAAGTAGACATGGCGTGAGGTTTATTCGTAGTCCTCAAACTCTGTTTGCAGAAGATAAAGTAATTTTGTACATAAATATGAATGCATGTAGAGCGTCGAGCGCCGTGAAAATGATTACTGGAAGAATTGCTTAGATTGGATTACTATGCTTTCTAACTTCAAAAAGAGAACTCATTTATCCTATACCGTCCACACATGCAATCACTACTCGTCGATATAGATCACACACAACGCTCAACATAGTTTCAACGAATCGATAAAATATATGTCAGCAATAGCTTTGAAAATTCGTCATCAAGCGTAAACATTAATGTTTTCAAAAAGAAAGAACGGAACGCATTCACACAAATATCAAACAAAACTTATTCCACGATCCCTCGTTTGAAGGGAAAACACCCAAATATAAAATTTACCCTGCACAGCGTAATTTCATCTATAAAAATGAGAAACTTCTCTTGGAAAACGAGGAAGTCTTCTCCTATCGAGTCAAAAGTTTTAACATTGTCGAGGTGTCAGCAGAGGCTTAGACTGTATTTCGACTGCTACTCCAACTTACTTACGAGTTTCAACTAGCAACAAACTGAATTGTTTCGAGAAATTTCACATTTGGAATTTATATTTCATTTTAATTTCTGACAGTCCTATTTCTCTATACTGTGATCATCAGACTGCTGTTGATGCTGAAGTCGGCGATGGCAAGTCATCATAAGATTCAGATGGCATAATATTGTTTCGCGTTGCAAATGCCTTTCTTTTGGTATTGGGGGTCAAGAGATCTCGCAATAACCCTTTCACTCCTTCGCTCTCTCCGTTCATTACTCCTGATGCTCCTCGCCTCTTACACCTTCGTCTATTTTCTTTCGAGCTTTTAACGGCGTCTGAAGCGTATCGATGTTGCTTATGTTTTCTGCTTCGACTCGCCAGTACGTTCATTGATATGGATTTTCTGATGCGATTCCTAGCAATCGGTAGACGTCCAACCGTAAATATTTCATTAGGATCAGTTGTAAATTCTTGGGCAAAAGAATTTGCGGGAATACTTTGACCGTTGTAGTTAGCCTTAGGAAAGCTATCTAGAGTCATGGAGCCGTAGTGCAGTTGGCATTGACCGGAATGAGGTAACGTGAAACGAGAATACGAATTTAATGCTGAATCTGAGATTTAGAACGTAAAGACAATTAGAATATTGATATGAAACTATTAATCTTATTGCTCTTATTGCCTAGAAAATCAACCATGAATTCATTGTGAATCTCAGTGTCTAGATTATACAGTGGTGACTTTATTTTTTTGTGGCCTGGATTTTTGCGGGCCCTACGGCACGTGCTTTATTTGCCTTAACCGCTATCACACAAGAAAAGTGTGGTAGTGTGGGAGCAATGTAGCGCTATAATGCACGACACGATGTTTGTGATCGGCAGCATGTTGTACTTGCGGTGAGTGGTCGAATTTGACGCGGGAGTGATTAAAATTGACACTTTGATTATCATCACCTCGGCAGAACTTTATCGAAATGGGTGCGGTTTAGGGTCTGGGAATGAATTGATTCACTTTCCATCAGAAAAAATGATCCGGACTTCGAAAAATTGAGAGTTCGAACAGTCTCGTGGAACAGATCAAGTATAAGACACCATTATATATGTAAAAACTTTCAACCAGTTATGTAACTAGAATGAAATAAGACAGTCTGGTTGGTATTATAAAAAAAGCAATCGACATTCCATAATTTCGAAATTAGTTAATTGTTGCTTCGGTATATCACACAGCAGTTGCTCAGAACTTAGAATTCCCCCCTGAACCGATTATTCAAACGAATATACAATAAATTCCTAACTATATTACGTACCTGTACCACTGTCATTTCTCAAGATTCCTTTCAACTGCCCACCTGAATTGTGGTAATATTCATTCCTCTCCATTCTCCTATCCATACTTTTGCTTCTCTCGAGCGATACTGATTTTTTATCGCCATGTATGACATTGCAGTGCTTGATTTGATGATGAACTGATTTCAGTGGTAGTTCCTTCGGTCTGCTCGCAATTGTTCGTGATCGAGACTCTGATTTTGTCTCACCTGGGTGACTGAGGGGTGATAACGCTGCAGTTGAATCAATCGACGATGAACCACCGACCAACGAACGCAATACAGCCGAACGCAAAGTTTGATCAGTAGCTGTTGAAACAGAAATATGATTATTGTATAGCGTTCAGTTCTATATCGTGGGAATGAATCGAAGTACATATCATTTCATTTTCTATACACATATAACCAGGGGTGTAGTGGCAATTTTAAAGGTACCGGAGCTACCTTACAAAATGGTATGTTGCATGTGTGTTCATAATAATTCACTGTTCACTTGTAGAGGTGGCGGAGCGGAGCTCCGGCACGCTCCGATAGCACTACACCACTGCATATACCGATGTGGCGTAGCATTATTTAGACTCCTTCCAACACTCACTGTGGAGCAATAATCATCGGTTATTTCAGTAGTAGAAAATGTTTAACTGTAGTAGGGTTTCGGCTATAAATTGACTTTCCGTAATAAGCTAGTAAATTCGAGATAATGTTTAATCAGATGTACAAATGTAGAGTCAGACTACACAGGCGAATGAACAGGATTAATTAACTATGTTTGCACCCAGACTATTTTAGCCTGACGGCCCCGTCAAGAGTCAGACTACACAGGCGAATGAACAGGATTAATTAACTATGTTTGCACCCAGACTATTTTAGCCTGACGGCCCCGTCAGCATCGAACAGTTTTCTTGGTAATCGGTAATTATACGCCCAACTTGTCGCGTGCTTTTCCTTAGTTAACAGTAAGGCAGCTTCCGTGGAATTTGATACCAGCATTTTTTGTAGAGCAGCAACTGCTTTCGTAGTATTGCTCACTACGACATTACATTTTAGTAATTTGAAAAATAACTTTCTGATAAAAACTTTATCTTATTAATTAACCTCTCTTCTGTGTTTTATCAGCTTCATATCCTTTGTCAATTTCGAAGTTTAGTTGTTCGCTCTCAATCTTTGCAATCTGTTTCGAATTTAATCCTTGCAGTCTGCCGAATTGGAGAGGCAGAACAGGCTCAACTTTATCCTGGAACAAAAGATAAACATTATAATCTCTTGTCCCTAACACGTACCATTTCGATCCGATGATATTCGTCAATAGAACCAGCGATAAATAATCGTTCGATTTTTATTTACGCCAGCCTTTCGAAAATTCAACGGCCAACACAATGATCATGTATAATACTTATACCAAATTCGAATTATATCGTGTATCGACAACTTTGTGCTCTGCATATTAGTCGACCCCTATTTTTTTAGGAAATTGTCATATAGTATTGCTCATCGTTTTAATTCCAATTAGAGGAGTCGGAGCTGCGGTATCATGAATTGAGGAGTCGAATATTTTAGAACCGACTTCACAGCCCTGGTATTTATCGCGATAATTTAGCCATTTACTCAACCGTGAAAATTCCCTCACCCACACCACACACATGCGTACGACTTATACTTGGGTCATAAACTAGGATAAGATTATCACTGACAAAAAAGGGGTGTACTATAAGGTATATAAGATATTACAGAGGTACAAATCACGAATATTCATTGCTATCTATTACCCTAGTGCATTTGAATGAATGAATGAAACTAAGATTTCTATGCACTGTAGGTTCTGTTTCCAATAACCCTCTCAAATTTAATATTCGTTAAATGAAGATAATGCAAGTGCATGTTGCTTCAAAGGCAGAAATTGACTTTCAATCGCGAAGGAACATATGTAGTTCAGTACTTTACATATTAGGAAATATACCTTTGGAAATAGACATCCACCCTCGGCCTGTGCTCTTCGAGAAATTAATGACTTTCCCCAGTAGAACTGCCCAGAATTAGGCGAGGAAGTGCTAAATTCGGCTGGAGGTGGCGGAATGCTTTCAGTAGATGTAGTAGCGTAAGGTCGCCCATGTTTGGTTTCCATAGATTCTTGTCGCATTGCTGCGGTTGATAAGTGATTGTCGGATGAGAAATTCTTTTGTTTATAAACGCAGTGGTTGTTCATTGGCAGGATGGGTTTTGTGGTTGATCTGTTGCAGGACATGTTTATTTCGTAGTTAGAAGAAGACAATTTGGGTTTACACGAGTCGCTCTGACGTCCGCTGTAGGTACCGAAGTCATGCGACGTGTTATGCATGATTACCCCGATGTGATTTGGTGAGGTACAGAGTCTATTTCGAGCGCCATGATTATTAGAGTCCGTTTCGAATTCGTTTGCAGTCATTGATCTGTTAATTCTGAAATGAAAATCTTGTCTTTTTGAGAAGCTTCGCCTAGCTGGAAGTTGACTTGTGGTGTTTGTTTCCACGTCGGAATCGTTTCTTAAGAAATTTATTGCAAAATCATGAAATTTTGGAAATGCATTGCAGCATACAGGTTCCTTATCTAGTTCAAAAGTGAAAACTCAGACGGCTTTATCCTGGGATAGAACTCTGGACTCAGTACTAACCAGTTATATATGATAGCATCCTAATATCTGGCGATATTGCAAATACTGTAATTTATTCAGCAGTACTCATTAATTTGATTCTTCAGGGATGTCTAACGTTTTATCAGCAGTAAAGCTTTATTGGTTAGTTTTCCAGTACCATGCGATATGTTCTGTTATGGCATAAGCATTTTTTATCATAATAATTAAATAATAACTGTGTTTAGTGTCTTCTAGAGTCTAGACCAGTGGTCCAGTGGAGTAACATTTCCATCTATTCTATCTATTATTTAAGTAATTCGTTAATAAATATTTTTCTCTGTAAACTATCTGCACATGTTGGGGTCGTGAGTACTCTGATTTCGAAAAAGTTTGGGGACCACTGTAATATAGAATCTAGACTGTTACTAAACTATTTTTTTTGTAATATATAAACAAGATGAATATCATACATGATATAACAAAATAAAAGTGTTAACTTTAGAATATATTAAGTGGCGTAAACACAATGGGGAACAAAAAAGCACAAAATATACTTCGAAGGAATATCACTTTCAAAGATTTTTCTATATTTTTTTATACATTTGATATAGCCCACTGTATTCCTGAAATTATTAAATTCGTTAAATACATTGGTGAAGTATGCTCTTCCTTAATATAAATGAAGTATGAGACTATTTTGTTGGTTAGTTATGGCCAAGTTAGTATACCTGAAAATCAGTTTTATTAAACCATCAAATTTATGTTACCAATTTAATATTTGACAGAAACTGTAAATATTTGTTACCTTCTTGGTGTAGTGTTCGCCCCCTGCTAAACTACATACCTATTGCATATACAGTAAGTCCCCGAGTTACGAACATTCGTGTTACGAACTTTCGAAGATACGAACACGGCGGCGAAAATTAAAAATTTGCGGGAATGGTGTAGTTTGCAAATCCATCGCTTGGTGCGTGATTGTTCACCATAACACACATCCCCCAGCCTCTTTCTCAGTCACGTGTGGTCTATCTCACGAAGTAGTTGTACTGTGTATTAAGTGATTGTTATCGCGTTTGTATTTAATAATTATAATTCAGAGATTTTTTGAACCCAAAATGGCAGGAAACAGGAAAAGGTAGTGGAGGTGAAACGAGTGTATCTAAGAACCGATGTGACTGTATAGGCATTACCTTTGTATTTATTTGTATTGTGTTGGATTTACGAACAATTCCAGATACGTAACCTGTTCGTAGGGACTTACTGTATACTGTGCGTAATAACTCACTTTTCGCTATGCGAGATCATACTGACGATTTCTTCGTTCTCGACATCGCAAATGTCACCAGGAATCTCTGACTGATGGGTCGATATTCTTTTTGAAAAACTCCTAGAAATGAAAAGATGAATTTGGTTTAGAGAAACAGGTTGATAATGAAATTCACCATCTAAAATCTAGATTCTAGAGAGATCTAACAAGCTTGAAAACTTGCAATCTTCACTAAAATCAAGTACCGTATTTGCACATATGAAATGGATTGATATTCTTCTTTTCCAGCTCTACTTAAAGGTTAAATCTTATGCCGTAGATGGTAGCTTTCAGACTCCATAAATTGTATGTAAAATTATTTTTTTACCACGGGACATTGTATATACAAAACTATTGAATAATAGATGATATAATGAAATTGAGTTGAGAGTGTTGTCGCTCAGGTAACGAAAGTCGATATATCAGCGATTAACTGAATTATTTCTACACAATTCGCGACGAGACTCCTCCCGTGCATAAAAATTTCACTGTAACCTGAAGTACCGTAAAAATCAAAAGACCAGTTGAACGTAATAAGTGGAACTATGGGAATAATATATGCGAATTATATTCAACATCTCTCAAGTATCTGTGATCTAGAAATATTTGGACGTTCATTTGGGTGCTATTGTTTGCATATAAGATCACTGCAGAATTTAAATTGAAAATGTATATCACATATCAAAATCATAGTCAAATCTAGTTACTAGCTAAAAATCTACCTCATATTCAATTTGGCGGTATTTTTATCACACAAGAAAATTGAATTACGGACTAAATATAACACATTACGAGATTAAAACTACTACTCTGAAAATCAATATAACAGTTAATGTCTGATCAAATAGTAAATTTCTGCATATTTTATTCCAATATCCTGTCCTTTACTCCTCTTCATACACGTTAATACCAAATTAGGTTGAAAATAGGTTTATCTAAAGTTTATCTAAAATACATTAACCCATAACCGAGATGAGGGTTTATGAAACCAAATCTAATTAGAAAAGATCAGGTAGTAACATTGTAGAGTACTGTTCAGCTGAATGTACTTTATTACAAAAAAGCAATCAGTAATGGACAGTTACATTATCGAAATCGTTACGGCATATAGTCAGGTGGGGATCTTCGTTAATGTGTTACATTACATCAATATACCTAAAGTAGGATTCGCATTGAGATTTGTAAGTTCTCTGAGAATTCGTCGCATGAATGAATGCCGCGGGATTATATAGCAATACTGGCCCCGCTTTCCGCACAAACTGCGACAAGGTAGCTCATTAAGAGCGCAACATAACTTGTAAGGGAATCTAAATAATCTATTCTGGTTTAGCAAATAAACCTTCCTAATTACCGCACCAGTCCCAATGAGCAATCTGCAAAAAATATTCTCTCTTATTCCGCATGACATTCGTTCCGTGCTACAAATATTCCGCGGTCAAATCTTTGTGACATGTATTACGGTCACTTCATTCTGTCTCCTCAGACATAGTCAACATTTGTCTAGCTCGACTGTAGTCTGACACAGGCGATTTCACAGATTCACCATGGTATAGATACTATTTCAGTCTATATTGAAAAGCTATGAGCTTTACACTTGCAAACAACCGCTACTTACACGTACTGTGAAATATAGTCAAATGAATAAATTTTGGGGAAATCACGCACATAGCGAAGACAAACTACAGTCACGATAAAACTTGGTAATTTATGCGTAAGTGATAACTAGCCGCCGGCAAATCAGTAAAAGTTAAGAGTTAGTGTGATACCAACCTCGATCGGCTTCTTTGTGGGCGGTTAGATCCTGATAATTCCCGTTTAGATCCGAAATCTTCTGAAGGTCGCTTGCCTTCAATTTTTTCAACATCCGTGTCCAGTTTCGAATCGCTCTAAAATCAATATAATAATCCAGTGGATGAGAAAATAAAAATAAAGTAGAGATGTTGTTACCTGTGTGTTTTATTTGCATGACGTATATCTACTTACGTTATGCACTGTCGACTGGACAGTCATGACGCCGGCAATCTCTGTAAGGATAAACGCAAACCCGGCAAGATAAAAAGACCACCCATAAGACGGTGCTGGATTCCCTGTGCTTAGTTTGTCGTTGTTTGAAATGTAAATTATAATCCCCAAAACATTTGTGAGACCTGAAACGATTTTCAGGAATTAGGTGAAGCGATATATATTTATAAATATATTAACACTGTCACTAAATCAGGATTGAGCCTTGTAAGTTGCAGCTATAACTGGTACTGTAGGCGTCTGTTGTTTTTAGTTCCACTCAAACGTTCAGTTGTTATTCATACAATTCTATTCCCCATAGTACTAACCTGATAACACGAACATGATGCCTCCTGTCAACGATGTTGCGAATCTAGGCTTTGGCAAGAATCTTCCACTGATGAATAATAACCCTCCGAACAAGATCAGGAGCATACTGAGTATGGGAAATACATTCGAATTTCGCAGAATACCTGAGTGAGAGCAACATTTCTAACTGTTGTTACCAAATCACATTGTCCAACACAAACAAAGCAAGAAGAGTAACTGCTTTTTTGGAGAAATCTGTTTGTAGATTTACTTGTCTACTAAGAGCCATGTTAATGTGAGACTCGGAGAGGTTAAAGAGATCAGAGACTGGGCGTAACAAAGCTAGTCCAGGCCAATGTTGGAGGTGGAATGTCAGCTAAAATAACACATACTGTAATTTCCGGTCCATATGCCATATGCCGTGGGTGACGGTAAAAAGGACTATGATTACCAATAAGGATCGCTAATCGGAAAATCGCTTTAACACCCAATGTTCATAAAAGTGAAAGGAAGTATAGTACTAGGGTGCTAGAGCAAGTGCCTAATGACTGAATCGGAACTGTCAGCTTGCAAACATATAGTGTGGACCCTGTCGATTTCATCAACGTTAACCAAAAACTTTGAAAGCGTAACAGAACAATAAGTATCTAAACTTCGTAAAAACCAAGCTCAATGCACATATCCATGCTCATTATGTATTTATTTTACACTTCAACGGCCGCATATCCGATCCATACTCCATCCCTACACTTGTGAGGTTATATAGTGTCAATGTTAGGTGGAGGTTACCATTTTAGGGAAATTAGCCAATCAGGTTATGTGGGACAAGCATTAAAATTTAATCATTTCACCCAATATCGGAATATACGGTGAATCTCTTAATTATTCTCTCCCGGGGGCTTTCGTCCTATATTCTCATGGGAAAAATA
Organism: Halocynthia roretzi; assembly: GCA_013436055.1. Taxonomy (NCBI): domain Eukaryota; kingdom Metazoa; phylum Chordata; class Ascidiacea; order Stolidobranchia; family Pyuridae; genus Halocynthia; species Halocynthia roretzi. Next base: position 20,026 of record QRAM01000400.1, read on the forward strand.
AAATAACAACAACGGCTGTGTTGTAATGAGACAAGGGAACCAACCAACCAAACACCAGAACACTAGTGAATATAGTCTCCACTCTCCTGGGAATCTCGGTCATAAGTATTACCTATATTGCAATCTATTTCAAGTGGATTACACATAATGAGCCCCTGAGCGACCATAGTCAAATTGTCACTGCCCATCAGGAAAAGTTTTTTTCTGACGCATTGATACACAATTTAAAATAAATATATCGTTTGCCTTTCTGAATATTAAACCTAAATAATTGTCGGATTGTGATATGTATTCATATTCTAAAGTCGATGTATGACATGTTATCCAAGTGTAGTTAACTGGATATAAAGGAACATTGCTTTGTGCGCTATTACAGGGCATTCCATAGGCCATACCGCTGTTCCAGCTAAATGCCTTAGTTGTTATATTTTGCAAGAGTAAAATGCACATCAAGCCTATGTCTTGTTACTGCTTATACAATCCATATTTCGATAAGCAATGACACTTTAATGCATAAATACAATTTTAAGTCAAGGAACTCTCCAGGATCCCGGAATCATCCGGCAGTTTCTAAAACCCTTATCCTGAGCCATGTGCTGTTCCTTTAATAAAAACAACCGTTCACGAAATCAATATTATTAACGAGAAAGGTACTTGTAGCTTTTTCTGATTGTGATATATGATGGATGGTGAAATCATTGGCAATCGTATTATTAAGGAACATTTATACAGTAGTGTAGGCGTTCGCTAATTATACAGAATATTGGTCCTATACACAGAATCGTAATATTTATAATAATTAATTTTCGCTATTGCCGAAATATCTGCAAAGATGAGTTGCTACTGTAAACATCGTCTCTTTTTAATTGGATTGATTGACTATTCTCACGGAACAGTATGTGAAAGTCCGTAATGACTAGAGCGAGGCTCTATGCTACATTTGCACCAAGGAAATCAATTCGCAGTGACAGAAAAACTTACCAATAATATATGCAGAAGAACTGCTGGAAGCTTTGGCCTGCAAGACTTCTTTCAATTTATTCAGTGTTCTGCACTTCCCGGTGCAAATCTCTAAAAAGAACAATAAAATAATAAACCAGCTCACAAATATGCTTTGTAACGAAATATAATGATAATTGAATAAATTCACCATTAAAAAAAAGAAAAATTTGAAACACATGATTTGATGATATACTCGAGAAAAACCTGTAAGTTTAATTCAGTAAAAAAATTCTCACTCACCCTCTGCGCAGCATAAATTCCATAAGCCAGAATTCGACCTTAGTTGTTTCCTGAGCTCAGATGTATTGTTGTTCATAGACGTTGTCTTCAGCGAACTAACCCCTTTAACGGGAGACATCGTGATTGTCCACGATGCCATTTCGTACAGCCAGTAATCAGTGAAAGTAGACAACGTTATAAAGAGAAACGAAGTAAGCACCAGACAGCAAATAAGTAAAGAATTCAAATCCGTGAATGGAAAACGATTTGTTCTTGCCATTCTCCTCCAGTTATTCGCATACTAATATAATATTTTGCTGTAAAATTGTGAATCAATCCTTCAGGTGAGGTCAATGGCTACAAATTCGAAAAACTGTCAATTTTGTAAAGTTGCTAATTTCCTGTCCAATTTAGCAACACTACAGCATACTAACCTGAATCTAATCTGAACGCTATTCCAACGGACCGTATTCGACTCGCGTTCGGATCGATCCCTTTTTCCTACGTCGTGTACAACCGACTGGATAGTTCTTACGGAGCCTTCTAGCACTGCACCTGTATATTCACTATCGAGACTTACTAAGTCAACTGCGCTATCGATTTTAAAGCCCAACAGATATTCATGACATCGCAACAACTATATATAATCCTCAATCCGATGAGGTTGCGATCCGCTCCCTTCCAAAGACTGAATGAATAAGATAAGAATCTTTCTCGTCAATACTTTTTAAGAATTTAGAGGTAATTCCACAGAGATCATCGATTACTTGGTGCGAATATTAAAAATCCCCTTGCAAGCCATGTAATGAAAACGAAACGATAATCATATGCAGTTAGCAACTTCATTATTACTTTAAGCTACAGATGGCTTTATTAATCTTGCCGACCTGATACGAAAGATCCTGTTGGGTCAATGATAATAGTTTCATGTCAATATTGGCAATTCCAACAATAGGGGGAAGTCCAATTTAATTTCGAGTTAACGATTTAATTTACTCTGGTGCAGAGACTGAGTTGAATAATGATTTAATACATTTAAGCCACCTAATTCCTGCACGACGAATACGCTGGAAAATTTGATGAGCTTTCAATAATTATCTTATTGGAAATACTGTTTATTGCACTATAGTGAATGTTTAACTCAAAAGAAAACGAAACGTTCTGTATGGGGAATGAAGCTATTGGGATGAGTATATTATGAATGATTTAATTACCTCTTTTCATGCCAACAATTAAAATTCTGAACATTAAAATTCACCCATTATAAAGTTTTACATATTTCAGGATGTTTAAAAACTTCTACGATAACTATACTACAACTTACATCTTTTTATACGTATGAAAGAAGTGCTAGTGCTTGGCCTTTCCTGGTATGACAGGGACGAATATACTGTATTTAAAATTATACATCCGAGGGGGTTTAAACATGAAGTGTAGAAAAAAGAAAATTTAGTTGTAATTGATCGGAATTCTAGGCAAACTTTAAACTTTGAAGGGTACTGTACTACTGTATTATAACAGTTGGAGAAATTGTCACAATAGCATACTTTTTTAGCTATGATGTAACAACAAGATAATTATAATTAACATGTATTCCTCGACAAAATCTGAAGCAATACACTGGTACCGCTTTAAGCGGGATGTTGCGGTAACGTAGTGCCCTTCAATCGAGCAAGAATGGAATGGCCATACTTAATTCGCAAAATGCAGACGAACAAGCTGCAAGCAATTGGGTACGAAAAAATGAATTGTACTTTTATTTGTCGGCAGTGCTTGGAATTCTTTTGTTCGCTGGACTCATCAACGACGTCGTCAACTACACGATTACGGAAACACCGCTGAAAACAACTCAGAGTTTTACTTACATAATTTTGGTAATTAGTCTTGTATTTTTTTTGTGCGAACGCAGTGAGTCAAATCCGTTTGCAAATGATTAGCATGATCAATGAAACATTGAAAAGACTACAATGCAATGGTAAATGTTTATATAAAAATTCGTTTTTTCCGTGTGAGATGACTAGTTGGTCCAGTCTTCATTGAACCACTCGTTGTGCCTAACATCGGTGGGTAATCCGAATTTTCAATTCACCGTAAAAAGTTACGGATGAGTCAAAAAAAATTACGACAAGTGAGGCTTTAGTCTGAAGGTCAATTTAGTCGAGTCCCAGCGAGCTGAAGTCCTCATCTCTGGGAGAGTGGAATGACAAATGATTCTTTAGTAGACGTTATTTGAGAATTTACGTATGTTCATAAAATATGTTTTGTTTTCCTGATTTTTTGTCATCCTAGTTTGATTTCTGCAGGTCTTTCACGTCATTGCATTTATGCTTTCGATCGCTGCTTTTGTATATACTACCTTACGATATCAGCTCAGAACAGAACGAATATCTTTAAGTTTGATGAGTAAGTACGATATTCTGATATGTTTTCTACAATAGTATTCGCTCAGATGTTTCTGTCTCAGCGTTAGCGAAGTTAAAGGTAGGCAATATAAAATAATTCTACAGCAGGCAGGGCTCTGTATTTCGATTCTAGCAAAGATTGTTGAGCATCGTAACTTTATGGCATTTCGTGCCCAGTGCGAACCCTTTTTCATCAATTTTCAGCGATTCCAGCAAAGATTGTTGCGCATCGTAACTTTATGGCATTTCGTGCCCAGTGCGGACCCTTTTTCATCAATTTTCTGCGTAAGAATTCTCGCGTGCCTTCGCGCATTTCAATTTTATGTATGCAACGAATTGCTACGAATGTTTGACTTTACCAAAAATTAAATACAACCATAGTAAATCTGACATTTCGTGAAAACTGATGGAATGCTTTGATTATTCACTCTGAACGGGATGTTTATTTCGATTGTTCCCTTCTCGACATTAATGACTAAGATAGTGATCAGCCCCATCCCCTTTTTACTCTTTTTTTTTTATTTGCACTACCAAGATTATCCCTAGTTAACGTAACATAGTTTTAAAGAATTTAACTAGATATGAGAAATATTTATTTGTTTCTCTCACAGTTTTCAGTGGATTAAGTTTCTTTTTTCGCGTCGTCTTGGAATTGACTCTTCTTAGCTATCGCAATGAATTCTACATTTGATCACGATCCGACTTGAAATTTTGAGATAATTATTTCTACCTTGAAGTAAATCAAACTACAAATATTCGTTTGTATTTTTGGAGATAAGGTCACTACGACATTCAAATATGGATAGATTTTTGATAGCTGATTCGCGTTTCATAACTAAAAGAACGGAGCCAATGTTTTATCGCCGGTTTGACCGCAGTGCACGTTCACACAGTTTGATACAACGTGTAGAATACTGCTAAGGACCCAGCAGAAGAACTTCGAGTAGTTTCAATAAAGTCCAAACGGGAAGTAGAACTAACCATGAACATTTAAGGTTATAACTCTTACACATTGTATGATGAAGATAGATCTGACACTTGACTATTAGAATAGCAGTGTAGTTTGTATCTAGGAGTCCGGTATTCAGTATTCATGACCCTTGATAATGCCAATACTCAACAACCAGTTTCCCACCTTATATGACCAATCCTTACTCATGACAGTTCTACAAACTATATAGCACGAACCTAAGGACAATGTGTCTACCTTAGAAACTGAATGAAATTAATTCTCAGAAGCTTAAGATTGAACAAATATTTTGTTTTTATTATGATATTACATTGGTGACAATTCTGGTGTAGTGCTTAACACGTCTTTTTACATATAAACGAAACTGACATCTCTTTGAAAGAAAAAAAGCAGCAACAACAGATTTAGCAACAGCCAACTTGATATCTTCTACATAGGATTGCTCTGCTCTATAATCGGTGAAATGGTACTTCGGCCACCAAGTATTTCTCCTAGAATCTTGCCAAACAGCCTTTACAAGCTTTGCAACAGTGTTATCATCACATGTTTTGAGTATTTTGTTGAGGCAAGAAGCTAAGTTTTTCCATCCCTCTAAGTTATACATTCTAGCATCATAGTCCAGGAAATCCATCAGGATGCGGACCGCTGATGTTACTTCACTAACAAATTCACCATCTTCTCCATTAATGGACTTTAGTCGTAACGATTTTTCAAGCAGCAGTTTATGAAAATCCACCATGTACACTTCTGAGGGTGCCACCTCATGTAACATTGAAAGTATCTGTGAGCGCCTTATTTCATTGTCGGTTGCCTCAGGGTAATGCAATAAATATTCGTAATGATATTTAATAGCATTTGGATTCCGTGGATTCAATTCGGCATATTTTTCTACAACTTTTTCCTCTTCTTCTGGACAACGGATACTTCTAAGGATTTCAATCTGCTTTGCTACGAATGTATCCAATATTCTTGGAGTGTCGTTCAATGCATTTCCAAAATGTTCTAAGGCTTGTTCAGCACCATTTGTTTTTAGAGACCGTTCTTCTTCAGAAACTGTAGCATAGGTATTAGGTGAAAATTGCAGTTCTTTCCAAGAAATATACTGTAATAATCCCAGATAGCCTTCAAACACCGGCATCCAAGAATTGATTTGAGCTATGTTTCTCTTCATATAGAGCCGGTAGAAGGTGAGCGTTTCCTTGGCTGCTTCAACATCTTTTTTCATAATGAGGTACAGCACATATTCAAATAGAATATGAACCTTATCTATTTGAACTTTTGCGGACTTTATTGCCTGTTGGTGCTGAAGTGCAAGGCTGTTTTCTGTTCCACTTTGCGGATGATTATAGATAATTTCATTACCGACCTTCCATACGGTCTCTCCTTGTTTAAGTGTCTGCTTTTCTGTATATGCAGAGACTCCTTCCATTATCAAAGCTGCATCTCCCCACTTGTGCTGTAGTAATTTCTCACGTAGAAGATGTAGGAGTTTTAGTTTCCCAATATAAGGTGGATGTTCTCTGCAGGAAACTTTCTAAATAGAAATGATAGCCTTGCTTTCTTGCATTTTTTTGTTAAGGTGAAATCTTACCACTATTCAAAAATTAATTTAGAGAACAAGTGACTGCCCTTTATCGTTCAGTTTATGTGGCCCCCCCCAAATATTTAGCATGGATACCAGTATGCTAAGAGTTTCAAATATTTACAAAAAAGGTTACCATAAATTGATTCATCTGTACATTGTACAGAGTACTCAGCATTGTTATATAGGTCAAGTTGAGTATACACTTTACATACTTGATTGATTTTTAGCAGCATAGTAGGAGGGATACAAAAAGCACAGAGTCCCAGCCAATAGCGGTGCATCAGAATCTTTTTAGGCAAACACTAAGCATAACTACTCAGATAAACAGTTATTAACAATTTTTTATGTTGAATCACCTACATACGAATTGTAAAAACTTCTGTTCCCTTTCAACTCCTCCGGAATTTCTTCTACAGTAACGTGTAAGTTTGGATTTCTATTAAGTGGTATCTGAAACAGTATAAAATAAAGTTATTCGAGAAAATTATGAAATCAATTCATTCTTTAGGGATGTTTTACTCTGATTCGTCTTTTCCTTTTCTTTTTTCTCTCTGGTTCCTAGAAAAAATTAAAGGTAAGTTAAACTAAAGATTCAAAGCAGTGAAGTATATCATGCATACCTCTAATTTTCTTTTCCTGCATCTGATCATAATTTTGTGATGTTATGAAAGCCAAAAATAGGCCTTAACTAGAAAATAAAGTGTTTCACCGGCGTTGACCTAATTTCACAACATACTGGAAAGCAAATTGTCATACCTCTTTTAAAGATTATCACCAATTAAATATACAATAATAATGAAAGGCAAAAATATACTCGGGGCCTTTTCGAGAAAAGAATGTTATAATATCAATATATACTATCAAGCCCTGTTAACCCACATTTTATTCCAGCATTTACATGCAGATAAGCGTGAGATAATAATAAGTTGTAGGACAATCAAAAAGACTAGACATGTTTTTTCAAGAAATCTTGACTGTAGTAATCTTTATTATATAAAAGAAGGCATATTTGTTCTCAGATCCTTCATATTTTATATCTGATACAAAAAACATAGTATTATCCACAATCACTCTATATAATTCAGATTCGAGTGTCTCAATATAAAATGCCACAGTGAATCGAAACAGATGCAGCTATCTGCTGGAAAAACTCATTGAACATGAAATGATATCACATTCTCATATCATCAAATGCAAGGGAATAAATTAAAAGTTGCTTAAATATTATTTATAGCACGCATACTCTAGAACCATACCAACATATATATGAATGGATACCCTGCCTTGGAAAAATTAATATTGCCCTGGATTTACATTGTACCACAATGATTCAGTGTATTGTAATTATTATGTATGGATACTTCTACATAAGAACTTGAAGCGCATAGTTCTATAGCATTGTATTCAAACCAGAAACTAATATTGTTTCACGTTAACAGTTTGCAAGTCCGAAAAAGACCTCGTAGACTCTATTGCGCGTGGTTCCACTTTCATATAAGGCATATTGCAATCGGTATCTGAGAGCGATGGGTAATGTTGTCGGTAGCACACAAGCGATATTGAAAGTCCAAGTATTGAGCCAGCGATAACATCCTGCCAGTGATGTCTGTAGTCACTTGTCCTACTGATAACAATGAAGGTTGCTACCATAAGAGGAGCCATGGCAACCAGCAACCTCAGTGTGCTGCCTCTACCACCATGTGTGAAGACTCTCAACTTTCCAGCTAAATAGATTGCGCAAAATCCAAAACTTGCAAATGAAAGTGATGAATGGCCACTGGGGAAGCTCTTTCTTCCTTCATTTATAATATATGGATCTCCAGTGCATTGAAGATCATAGGTTGAGGGTTGACCCTTGGGTGGCTTGCCATTTGGATAGCATCGAAAAAAAAAATCTGGCCTAGGACGTCCAACCATTAACTTGATGAAATTAATGATAATTCCATTAAGTAGCAAAGTTAAAGTAGCCACTAGAATGGCACCGACGACATCATTTTTCTTCCATTTACTGTTGAAGTAATTCACAAGAAGTATTGTCACCGCTGGCGCTATTAGCACAGTACAAAAAAGTGTTGTTGCATTAATAACCTCATGCTGAGCAACAGGATTTTTGTACAACCACCATTCTTCTGGTTGGATAATTCTTTGAAAGGGTGTCATATTTTCTGATATCAAAAACAAGAAAAGCAACCCCAGCCGCAACATTGTTTCAACAACTAAATAAAATATATGTGAGGATGGCATTATAATAGCACTCTGTAAGCATAAGCCATAGACATTATTGATGTAGTAAACTGTTACATTACCGTTTAAAACAATTACAATCTCAAATCCAACTGCATTATCAAGCATTTTCGGAGCATGCCACCTTGCATGTTTAATAACACAAATAACTAAAGTACATTTCATGTCATTTCCTATACACGTGTAACAACAATGAATATAATACGTTGCGTAGCGCTGTATATATATATATATGTGGCTCCTCAATACTAGTTATTGCTGTAATTGATAAAACAGTTCCTAAGTTCCCGTACGAATATTGTGTAAGAAAACGCAATAATCACTAATGCTCACGAACAAATGTTTTAAAGGATTTCACTCCATCTCCAAAAGTAGGAATAGATACTGTCTATGGCGGCGTTTTTCACCGGGAGTTCCACGGGAACCCAGGGTTCCGCGAGAGGTCGCCAGCGTTTTGCGAGATACACGAATCATATGTAAATACATTTTTGTGTTTAATCACATATTTGTAATTTTATTATCCACGTACGCCAAATTCTGGCAAAATTCTTGGTTCCTATGATAAAGTCATTAACCCTTTATAATTTATATCATTCGGTGGTCTGATTTAGTTCCCTTTTACCTTACCGTGGGGAATTCCCGTTACCATATATATTCTACATAAGGCTATTGTGTGCAAGCGTGAGTGGCACGTTAGAAATTCTAACGTATTTACACAGACCAGAGATGCTATCACTACTTATAGTAAAAAAAATGTACGCAATGTTGAGATTGGAATGGAGAATGTTTATGAAACCACAACCTGCCACGATATTTTCAGAACTTATTTAAGTAGTGGCAAAAAAACTTTCTAGCACCAATTTTTGGGTGTGGAATCCTTGGATTTCCATATCTTCCTAAAAGGTCATTTTTTACGATTTAATTTTGCCTGATACGATTTACATACTTTGCTCTAACTAAGATACCTTATACCAAACAACCCCTGTAGCAGACAAGAGTAAATCCCCAATAGCTCCGATAGGCCAATGGTTATATATTCGGATATATATTACATCAGCCACGCAATAGTATATAAACTTTGCTACACAGTGCCACTAAACTAGGAACCACTAATACCGTTTGCCACTACTGTTACAACCGCCTTGCAATAGAACTAACACCGCCAATACAGTAGCAATAACGTAATTGGTCCTATTATGTGGGGGATGGTAACTGGTAAATGGTATTAGTGGTAGTGTGTTAGCAAAGTCTGTATAATATTATTATTTGTATCAGTCATATTACTTGGATGATGAAATATGACCAGTCAATGGTATTAGTAGTGTTAGCGGTATTTGATCTTGCCTCTTTTAGCCTGGTGTTGCAACTTGACCTAACGTGTTAAATTTAAATTCCGTTTCAGTATTCAGCAAAACCAAGCATGTTGCAATAAAATTGGTAAATTTTCTGAAAATGAGACGCAGGTGATTTGGAGCACAGCATGGGAGACTATAATTGGAAGGAGCATAAATGCAAGTTTGACGAACTATTTTTCAAAGATTCAGATTACATAAGGTATCGCAGCGACCATTACCGCGATTTTTGGAAATTCTTCTGGCGCTATCAAAACTTCAAGAAAAAATCAGATAACCTTTCCAATCCCGAGAAGGCCGAGCAAAAAGAGAAAATCCAAAATGAAATGAACAATTTCAAGATTGGAGATGTGCGTGATTTTGTTTCTCATGGAAAGAGAATGGGGGTACCGAAACAATATGTCTTGGAATTCCATAGCGTTGTTTTAAAATACATTGATTTTTGTCAAAAGCACAGTTTTCGCAAGTTAAGTAAACTGAGAACGCAACAAAGGAATCTTCCCATTGCCAAATATCGTGACGAGATAGTAAAAGCTGTGGAAAATCATCAAGTTGTTATTGTAGCTGGTGACACTGGTTGTGGAAAATCAACTCAAGTTCCACAGTATTTGTTAGCAAGTGGTTTCACGAATATAGCATGCACGCAACCTCGTCGTATCGCAGCCATCTCACTGTCTAAACGTGTCGGTTATGAGACCTTGAACCAATTTGGTTCTCTAGTAGCTTATCAAATTCGTTTTGACAAGACGAAAACCAGTCGTACCAAAATCTTGTTCTTGACTGAAGGTCTGCTCTTGAGGCAGATGCAGACTGACACCAATCTAGAGCAATACTCTGTTATCATTCTTGACGAAGTTCATGAAAGACATTTGCAGTCTGATTTTCTTCTCGGTATGTTTAAAAACGTTCTTGAGAAACGTGAAAATTTGAAAATTATATTGATGTCTGCTACTATAAATCTAAAACTGTTTCAGGACTACTTCAAAGATGCACCAGTTATTCAGGTTCCAGGTCGACTATACCCTATTAAAGTTGAATATTTTCCTATTACTCTTGAGGACAGAGTTACCTCATCTGGAAACATCAACCCCCTACCATACGTTAGAATAATGCAATTAATTGATAAAAGGTATCCGTCATCAGAACACGGCGATTTGTTGATCTTTCTGAGTGGTATGGCAGAGATATCCACGGTTGCTGAAGCCGCACGAAAATACGCGGATGAAACACGAAAATGGATTATTCTGTGTCTGCACAGCACTCTTTCTGTCGACGATCAGGACAAAGCATTTGATATCGCTCCCGAAGGTACCAGGAAATGTATTTTATCAACAAACATTGCAGAGACTTCAGTAACTATAGATGGAATAAGATTTGTAGCAGACTCTGGAAAAGTAAAGGAAATGAACTATGATGATCATAATAAAATGCAAATTCTGAAAGAATGCTGGGTGAGCAGAGCTAGTGCAGAACAGCGCAAAGGACGCGCGGGCCGAACAGGTCCCGGTGTTTGTTTCAGACTTTTTTCGGAAGAGGATTATGAAGCGCTAATACCTTATACCGTGCCAGATATCTTGCGTCTACCGTTAGAGAATCTCATCTTGCAAATGAAAAGCATGAAAGTAGTATCAGTGCAAGACTTCCAATTTATTGAACCACCATCTAAACATGCCATGGAAAATTACATTGATATTCTGAAGACTCAGGGTGCTTTGAATCACAAAGAGGAACTTACACCCATAGGAAATATTCTTTCGCAACTCCCCTTGAATGTAGTCATGGGTAAAGTTCTGGTTATGGGAACGTTGTTTGATATGAAAAACGTCATTATATCAATTGCTTCATTATTAAGCATTCAGTCGCCTTTCACATTCAATGCTTACAGAAATCTAGAAGCAACTGAAATGAGAAAAAGTTTAGAATCAGATCACGGTGATGCTTTCACTCTATTAACTATTTTTAATGAGTGGATCAAATTAAAAGGAGAAAAACGAGTTGTGAGCAGGAAATGGTGCAAACGCAGATGCGTTGAAGAACAACGACTCTATGAAGCTGTTAAATTGCAGGCACAGTTTAAAGATTTGCTGCAGAACAGCTCACTTTTGGCTAAGGAACCTGATTTGTCAAGCATGTCAAGTTATGAAAGAAAGCAGAGGCATTCTAACAGGAAAAATCTTCGTAAAATTCAAGCAAAACACATTGTGGAAACTCGAAAACGAAAGCGACTGAAGCTGGGTGGAGTTCTTGATGAGGAGAGCAGTGACGAAGAGAAGCCTGATATTCACGACTTGAAATTCAATTTGCAAAACGACGCTGAGAAATTAGCGTCCGAAACCGTTGACTTAAAAAATTACTTGCGGAAGGATATGAATATTTTGAAAATGATCCTCTGTTCCAGCTTGTATCCACAGTTTGCTATTGCTGATGAATTTAACTCTTATCAAAGTTCCAGTGACTTGATTTTCCATACTCGGTCCAAACCCTTTGTAACACTTCATCCCACAGGATATTTTGCTAATCATACTGATATCCTAGATCCTTTTGGTTCCTTTCTCAATCCAAAAGGTAAAGTTGTCAAAACTGAGAAGGGCGTCTTGAGTTCCAGACATCAGCTCTTAGTTTACGAGTCACTACTTGAAACAAAGAAACCTTACATTGTAAATGCTGTAAGAGTTCCAGCTTTGCAGAGTCTTCTACTTTTTTCACGTTTTCTGGATACGAATGAAGACTGTTCCAGGATTGTATGTGATGAATGGATAGAACTGATAGTATCACACCAAAAAAAGGCTGAAGAAGCACTACTAACTTCAGTTAAATTAAGGCACATGTGGGATGACTTGCTTAGACTTAAGCTAAAGCCATCAAGTTCTAATGAAACATCAACTAAATACTTAGAGAATTTGCAATCTTCCTTAACAGACAAGCTTGGCATTTTTTTGGAGAATGAGATCGTTTACCAAATGAGAAGAATTGGATCGACTGAGAAGAAGAATCTGTATATCGGGTGCGAAGCGGATGACCTGGATTCTAGAGAAGGCGGTAGTAGTCTAATAAGCCATCCTCAGAAAGGGGGTTTAGAGATTTCCTGCTTTCTCGTATACAATTGTTTATCCCAGATTGACAGTAAGGCACCCACTGTGTCGAAACCTGAAGAATGGACGTGTGAGGAGTGTGGATGCATGCTTTACCTCGTTGCAGAAAAACTTCATCATCAGACAACGTGTAACAAGATTGGTGAAGTAGAAGCCGAGACAATTGATGTCCCAAGTACGTCTGGAAGGAACGTGGATAAACGCATGGCCAAAAAATATCACTGTGATATATGTGATACCGTTTTAGAACTCAGTGCCGTTGAGATACTGAAACACAAACGCAGCCATAGATAACTGAATGATTCATAAATGATCACTCATTGCTTACATATAAATAAAAACATTGAAATCGAGTTATAAATAACAAATTGCGACAATGAATTTACATTTAGCAGGAACTTGACACTGTTTACTGCTATCTGATTGAGTGTGAAAGATAATGGATTGATATTATTTATATCCCATTCATTCCCACAACTGAAATACAGTGCACCTATCTGAGCTTCCAATTAGGAAACAAATTTTCATTTAACAATTTCAATGGTTGTACGTATTATGTTCACCATAATATACTGTTTTAACAAAAGTTCTATCCCAATGTTAGCATTTTTTTCTTCATCATAGTTAGAAATATTGCATTGAATTGTTTTACCCTGTTGCTGCCTGGAAGCAAGTGGATTCTAATAAATTATATTTCTTTCGTAATTTATGCCTTGTGAGATGAATCGTGGATTTCTAATGTAATTCAAACCAGTAAAACTACTGAAGTCCCAGCAACGGTGTCGATAATTCTAGAAAGGGGCGGGAGAGAGAGGTTATTGTTTCCTTAATGTAATGGTTAATGTAGTGTTTATGTGCAAATGTATATAGGGAAAGGGTAATGCAATACACTTTGGCTGAAATAGAAAAATAGGTGGGTACAATAGAGTTTAAAGAAGAAATTGTATAGTTAGTTTCAGCAATACAGTAGGGGATTATAGAGTATCAGGCATATCTTAGACAGGAAAATAGTTGTTCTCAGGTTAGGTATGTCTGTGGTTTACCATTTCTCTACTACTGAGATAACTTAGTCTATTCTACACCGAACATCGAAGTATTATTTCTGTCGGCTGAACTGAAAAAAGCCATCACACCACGTCAAGGTGTCAGCCTATGTGACAGGTTTCTCTTTAACAGGAGAAACCCTTGTACAGGTAGACAGAATCACTGTACAAGGAAAAGAGACTGCCAAAGGATGCCAAAATTTACTGGTAATCATGATCCTAATGAATTAAGGATGCCAATAAAACAAAAGAAATTTCAAAAACTCTAAATAAAAGTAATTTTAAAATCGTAACAATCATGATCTTAATGAATTTAGGATGCCAATAAAACAAAAGGAATTTAAAAAACTCAAAATAAAAGCAATTTCAAAATCGTTATAATCATGATCCCAATAAATTTTTAAATTCAAAACAAAAATCAAACTGCATATATAAATCGGATGCAAATGACAAGGTTATTGAAAGTACGTTTACGGACGGGAAATCGTGCACGCCACATAAACTCGAACAAGTACCCGTCGAACAGCTGGGAGGTGGTGCCGTTCTGCCGCTTCAGCTTCTTCTTAGCCCGCATCCACATGTTCTTGAAGTGATTAGTGTGAACTTTGGGATCCAATGAGCTGACGGTTGCGTGAATATAGTCCCCACTGTCTGAGATATGATTATAAGCAGCCAAATAGTCAGAGATGATCCGGGTACCCGGATACACCCATTCCCGAATGATGGGGAGAAGAGTATCTGCTTTTCGATCTTCGACAGGAACAAGGAAACACTTCCCACTTTCCCTCTCAATTCCTCCAAAGACCCACTTACCTTCACGCCACCTACAAGGGATAAAATAATTGAACGTTTTAATATATTTAATTACATCAGGAAAGTGGAAAATACCTGATCCTCCCTATCTCCACATCAATCGCCTCCAGGTCGTTTGAAAGCCCTCCGATCTTCTGAGGGTTGGCCAACAGCCACTCTTTGCAAAGTTCACGAATGAAGTTATGCCAATCGATGATTGTTGACTGGCTTACTTCCTCTTGCCACTCGGTGTCTGCCATTGGTGCTTCACTCGCCCATGTACTTAACATGATAACAACAGTCATTAAGGGCAGCTTGGACTCTCCAAAGAAGGAGCCGGCCCGAATAGATTTTGTTTTCGAGCAAGACCGACAGCAAGACCACCGGAAACCATCGCGACAGGAAGAGTACTTCACAAGTGACATCTGTTTCCCGCAGTCACAGGCGACAGAGTTCACCAGCAAACCAAGTTTTGCCAGGAATTCTATCACATCTAACGCGTTCCCATGACTCTGAAGAACGTGGAGACGTTTAAGCTGGTACGTTTCCTCGTCAATCTCTGCTTTTGACAATACATGATCGACGAGCGAAAATCGACGACCTTCCATATTGATGTACGGTGTAGAATAGACAGCAATGAGGCGGTAAGGTTTAGAAAGCATGCGGTTGAACGGATGAGTGAATTCGGAATACAGTAATTTTAATTACCAGATCGTAGTAAAAATTTGGAATAGAGAATAAAATAATTTGAATCAAAATATCTTTGACAAAACGATACTTCATTTTCCAAATAAATTTCTACTTCTTTCATGTGCTGCCTACATTAGATGGTTATTGCTACGCAATTTTAGTAGTTGAATAAGCACGGGCCCACTCTTGCTCATCGTTGTTATTGTGACGTCAAACTAACCGGTGTGTAAACGATGCTGCAGTAAAGCGTATAAATTCCATAGTTTTATTTTTCATTTCATTCCATTTTTCCTGAAAATTTGCAAGAATACGTTTATAATTTAGAGTCAATTTACGCTGGTTGAAGCAGACGTGTATACGTAGTTTGATGGTCTGATGATTTAATTTTTCCAGCGGTCACGGTTGAGGGATTTTGGGATCCTGTGAAAATTTCACCCACCTGGCCTTTCCAGCAACTCCTCAAAATAAAGTACTACTATGTTCTTAACGTTTACCTTTATGCCGACTATACATTCATTTCTATCATTGTATGTATTTTAATGTAATATTGTATGTATTTTATTTCATGTTAAATGCCGTTCCGTACAGTACTAGAATGTACTAATGTACTAGAGTATTCCTATCACACAGTTCGCTAGCACACAGTTTTAGGCGGCTATGCCAATTATGCCCGGATTATTAAATAATTATTTACTCCAATTTTATTGACGATATGGAACTAAAATCATTTTATTTATCAATNCGTTTAAATATATTCAAATAATAAATAAATAGGTGGTTTCTACTTCGCGGATTTTCACCTATCGCGGGAGGGTCTCGAACGCTCGCGATAGGTGGGGTATTACAGTATAGTATATAATATAAGAATGAGAGTGCTAAAGGAACAAATATTTTAGTTGAAATACGCACATGTAAGTCGTACTCGTGTAATCTACTATTGCTTGAAGTAAGTGTAGTACATAATATTTATATTAAACTAGTGTGTTTTATTTACTTCACCAGACACAGACGCATGTTTTTCTCAACTAGTTGGTAGAATGATAGTAGAAGAGAATACGCTTTGCGTACCAAGGTAGCAGATAATGTTCGGGGATTTATTTGATGAGTCTCCTTCAAAGGTCGCAACTGTCACAAAATCACATGGACAGTCTAACCTCGAACCTCCTCCTAGAAGGGGATCTACAGGATTCTGTGGTATTAAAAATCAAGGAGCAACATGCTATTTGAATTCCCTGATTCAAACTCTCCTCTTGACTCCAGAACTGAGAGAAGAACTTTTTCGTCTCGGTCCTGCCGAACTAGGGAATTTGGAGGATGTAACAAAACATAATGTGAAAACACGAAAGATTCCCATACAGTTACAGATGCTTCTTGCTCGACTTCTTATGCTTGATCAGAATGCTTGTGGCACCGAAGCTCTCACTAATAGCTTTGGCTGGGTAGATAGCGAACAACTTCAGCAACATGATGTCCAAGAATTAAGTCGAATCCTGTTCTGTGCTATTGAAGATTCATTGGTTGGAACCACTGGTCACAGTATAATAAAGAAATTATACCGTGGAACAACAGCTAATATAATCACATGCCTCACCTGTGGGAATGTCAGTGAGACTCTTGAGGACTTCCTTGACCTAAATATTGCCATAGCGACGCGGGATGATTTGGTGCTGGTTCTGCGAGATATGTTTGCTGAAACCGAACTCATGAATGGTAAAAACCAATATCAATGTGAAAATTGCAAAAAGCTAGTCGATGCAAGGAAAGGTGCAGTAATAAAATCTCTTCCACCTATTCTAACTATCTCTCTACTACGATTCAGTTTTAATTACAGATCCTTACGCCGCTTTAAAGAAACCAAGAGATTCGAATTTCCTTTGACCCTTAACATGAAATCTTTTTGCGGAAAGGCTGAAAATAAACAAGAAAATTCTTGTTACGACTATGATTTGTATTCTGTTATTATTCATTCTGGCAGTGCCCATGGGGGGCACTACCGTGCATTCATACGAGATGTTGATGGTCTGGGCACAGTACCAGCCAACTATGACCCAGCTCCTAAAGCATCGCTCTCAAATTCATTCAATAAATCTCACTTGGAAAATGAAATAGAAGATCCGTTAGCAGTGTTGTCTTTGGTTCTTGTCAAATTAGGTGGGAGTAATGTGCCACTGAACAAACTGGGAGAAGCGCTTCGAGAAGAAACTGGCACTTCATGGGCGAAGCAGTATAGAAAAAAGTATGGTACCATGACGAAATTTCTACAAGGAAAACAAGAAACTTTTGTTGTTAACAGTAAATCTAAAACCGTGTCACTGAGAACTTCTAAAGCATTGGAAGATCAACTGGCTAATCATGAATTCGATTATTTCATGAACAGCAAAAATGATGAGTTTGAGTATGTTCCGGGGGAATATGAAGTGAAGGATGATAGTTCCCACATTGATTCTGATATTTCCAAATCATTTGATGCCAGCATGACCAATAGTTTAACCGATTATCATGTGCCTGATTGTGATGTTTCGAATGATGTGGATTTTGATAAAGATTTCAGGCCACTGTGCAACGTTTGGTTTGATTTTAATGACTCCACTATTAGTCCTATAACCACATGTGACATCAAACAACAATATGAAGGCAAGGAAAGTGCTTACATGCTGTTTTACAGAAGAAGGGATTTGAAAAGGCCACTTGAATCCCTTGGGAATCGAAATAACCAACTTCCTGACCACATTAGGGAAGTAATTGAGAGTGAAAATGAAGAACTAGAAAAGAAGCGATTTCAGTATGAATTGTCACTAACTATGACACCTGTTCAGATATTTTTTCCCAGCATGTTTCAGATTGCTAATGGACTTATGAGACTGAAAAACAAGGATGGCCTCAGTAACAGTGGGTTGCCTCATTCTGTCGGGACAGAAGCTTCATTAGCACATGTGATAACGGCAATGAAAAAGATAGCACAAAGCCACGATGATGAATTGACTGACAATGTACAGTGCAATGTTATAAAGACGTTGCCACATGGTGGAATACATGTTTATGAGCAAATTGTATATAGCAATAGCATCACTGTTAAAGAATCTTCAATAGAAAATAACCAGAGTTTGTTACTATGGAACGGAGCAACTATTGGAGGGACTGCTATAATTTATGGTTCTGACAATGAACCGGTTGTTTTGCATGTGGAATGTAAAAACATGGGCGTAGGCTTGGTGCACAGTTTGAATTTGAGCGGTGTTGTTCCTTCCTCTGTAAAATGGATTGATTTAAAAAACTGCTTGTTGACTACTCATATTATTGACCCATCGTCTACTTCGGGCAAATTTGCCTTTAAAACAACAGAAGGGGGACTTGAATACTTTGAGCATGACTTGAATAAATCTCTTGGTGAAATACACAGTAGCTACGAGAAAACCCTCGTAGTAGATTTTGGATTGGAATCATCAGATCGTGGACAATGTATGGATTCAGCAACCTATGATGTATATTTCAGTGAAAACCTATTAGAAAAGTTGAAAAATCATAAAAGTACTGACAAGGTTTTCAATGTTTTTCAGAAGAAGCTTTCTGTCAGCATACCAGACACAATGCCAATAGCAGATGTAAAGTCTTCCATTTCACGCTGGATGCTTTCGAATACCAATACTAATTTTACCTTGCACAATTTGCATTTATATCTGGAAGTTGCTCACACTTCCAATAGCACACAGAAAATTTTCAAGCTTCCATTGCAAGATGGTCATTCTTTTTCTGAAATAGCAAATCCATACCAAAGTACATGTCTCAAGCTTGAAATTGGATCACCACCTGAAGATTGGGAATGTCATGTAATGCTGTACATTCAAAAGGGAAGTAAAATCAAACTGCCTGTGAAGTTTGATCACGGAATTCAAGCTATACTAGACAAATCGCTAACTGTTGAAAAGAACATTGTGAAGCAATTCGCAAACAAGTTCGACAATGATGATTGGTACTTCAGGTGTTTGAAGAATGAGAAAGAGGCCGGAGAAATATTGACTTGTCTAGGTTCGACTCTTGAAAAAACGCCCATCAACCATGGCTCTTCTTTGCTTATCTTTGAAGGTGCTATCCCTACTGAGGGACATATCAGAATTCCAGTTTGGTACTACCCAAGAAAACCTTCGCTTCAAAATATCCATTTGTTAAATGTTGAGAGTGGAGAGGAAAATGATGATGCTACGCAACAACAACCTTACTTTATCAGTTACATTGACATCGAAAAGGATTCCACATTATTTGATCTGAAAAGGTCTATAGCTGCCATACAATTTTTCAAGGACAAAAGCTTGACAAGTGAATCTATTTGCTTGCGATCTATATCACAAAAACTACCAACAAGGTTTCATCTGCAAGACACTGCAATTGTCAAGAGGTTGCGACTAGGAGTAGATTCTCCACTTGCCGTACAATCTTGGGATAAGCCCCCAGATATTGCACACTGTCTCGTTCTAACAATCAGCTTCCATGATATAGGTTCAAGGAATTATGGTAAGAATTATGAGTACATATGCAAAACACCAATTACTCTTCTGGAATTGCTTATTGAACTCGCCGATGTGTTACATGTTGAAGCAGACAAAATCATTATTGCAAATCAGTCAGATTGTGGCATGTGGGAAGCTACCCAACACCATGAAATGCAAAAGAAAGACGGAAAACAGAAACAGGGGTCAAAAAAAAGTTCTAAATCTAGGAAGGCGCATAGTAAGGTGCGAAACAAGAAATCTAGTATTTCCTCGTGCTTACGAAACGGTGATGTTATTCGAGTGAAGTTGATTGATGAGGAATCAGATTCCAAGGAGAAAAATCCGGAAATTTTGGATTTCCTAGATGATGAAGAATTGAAGGCTTATCAGAAGGCAGAGGATGCTAAACGAATTTCAGCTGCTAATACGCGAAACAATTCCAGTGATGGTGATTGCATAGGATCATTGCAGATGAATTCTCCAATCGATCTTCCTAAGAAAGATGGTTGCAAATCTAACAAGGAAGAAACCTTGCACATTTATGTTGATAAATTTTAATTTGCTTAATAGCATACGTTATTTACTAATTTTACCATTAATTTCTTAATATTCCTTTCATATGCAATTCTTATCATTATGTTGCAAAGTTCAAAAAGTTGCCGCTAGTTTTGCAGTCTTTCACCTCGCATCACCGTACAATATCATGTTTTGAAGCGGTGAAGAACTGTGGTGTATTGCTAGAGATACAAGTAAAAATGAGCATTGAAAATGTTACTGATGTGGTTGTTTGAGGGTAAACAGTAACCAGTAGTGGCCCATTAGTCCAAAACATGCAGTAGTACTGACAAATATGTTATTTATATCACTGCTCAATAATTATAATGGGATGTTATTTTAGCAGGGAATAGGCAATGAGGCAGGAGTTTTCCATAAAAATTTATTCAGGCAAGCGCCCCGCAGGCTTTGTCCGAGTGGCTAGTCCGCTCCTGATAATGGCATTACTGTATGTGACACATATCAACATTATATTAATAATAATCGCAATAATTCACAGGCTTGCTTGGATTAAAAAAATGTTCCCACATGATCCAGCCTCACTTGACCATCAGTGAAGAGCATAAATGATTTATGATTAACATATGCGTAAAACATGGAAGGAACTTGGACGATACATCGTGATTTTGAGATGAAAAACATTGTTTGACAACCGACAAGTGATTTCCTTCAGGTAGATTTCACACAACAGATATTGAGCACGTTTAAACATCTCAAAAGATTTGTTGGCTTGATGAAAAGAGGGTCCCAGGTCCCAAGCTATCTACGGTAGTTACCAGAATTGCGTTTTTGGAATTTGGATTTACATTTGGGAAAAAAATGAAACAAGTAGCGATCAGTTTGAGCTAAATTTCGAACATTGTCCATCGCCGATCTTCTGTTTGATTTCGAGTCGGTGGTTTTCGAATGTTACACTTCATTTGGGCCAGCTGGGTGACCACGTGATAAGACGTAACGCGAAACTACGAATGTTCCAAGTCGATATATCGACGTGTGTGTTATAGCCTTTCGTTGGTCGTTTTTTGTGGAACTGTCAGAATGGAATACTTTCACGAAACGGGAATACTGCAAATTCAAAAAATTCAAAATATTTTTGGACCATACGAGAGTATAATTTTATGGATGACTCGCGCTGGGGATCCCAAAAATGCATTCCTCATTTACTTTCCATTGGTATGGTATACTGATTGATCGTCTCTTGCCATTCAGATATTTAAAACAGCGCTAATTCGGTATTTCTTTCTAAGGTATACTGTGTGTGTCGTAAATATGGACAGCGAGTTTTCTTGGCTGCAGTGATCACAGAATGGTTAAATATTGTATGCAAATGGTTTGAAATTATTGGTGTTCATAAATATCTTTTTTTAACCATATTACAGTTAAGTGTACTTGTTACAGGATCATGTTTGGTCAAAGACCATATTGGTGGGTGCATGAATATAGTAAACCGGTACCTAGGCTCGTTCAATATCCACTGACATGTGAAACTGGACCGGGAAGCCCTTCTGGACATGCAATGGTCACAGCCGCAGTTCATTATATAGCCACTGATGCTATAAGACCAATTTTACCAAGGTAATACTCTGCCTCACGATTCATGCCACAGTTGGACCACATAAAACAGGGCCCTTCGTGTGGACACAAGCATACGGTCTGATACACTGTTGTGAATTATGGCATATTGAATTATTATGGCAATATGAATGTTTTCAAGGGTAATATACACAAAATAATATTTAATTGCTTGGACAAACGAAGTTCACCCAGCAGATGATAAATCTTATCGGGTCATAAAAACCTACATTTCTTGTCTTATTAAAAAAAACAAGTGATCAGCTGTTCTTCCTCAAATTATGTGATATCCAGTACTTTCCATTGAAGAGAAGAGAATTGTACTGTACTTTTTACATTGTTCCGTGGGGGATCTTCAATCATCACGCTGTAACAGAGCTATAGATTGTTGCTTATACCTTCATATCACATGGAAGTATATAATACACTATCTCTATTAGCACCTTTTCACTCACAGATGTTGAGGCTACATGCATAGGCGTAGAAATCAAGGGGATTGAGTGGGCTGGCCTATCCTGAGACTTTTGCACATAGTTTGCATTAAAAATAACTAGAATAATACAAAAACAAGTTTTATTTAGTGTTGTTTTCCAACTGTACATTCATATATTCATATTCTTCTGGGTTATCGGCAACAAAAACAATCAAAACGTTATCCTGATATGAGTTGCACGAGTGCAGGTGGAAATACAATAGATAGCTATAAATTGTGCAATCATGCAAACACGGTTGCGATTTTCAAGAAATAGAAATTATCCTCTCTTCACCTACACTGGTCATTTCAAAGTTCTATGGCTACATGCTCCATTATTTTGATTATTGTAGCCATGCCCACTACAAACATTGACCGAATGGGAGACTGTGTGCAACCTGTTGACATTAGTAAAAATAATAATTGCTGAACAAAAAGGAAGATTCAAATTCAAAAAAGCATTCGCCAACAGAAAAAATATATTAGATATACTGTATGTGCAACAGTTTCGTGGTTATCAGTTACCTTAATCTTTTCAGTGTTTCCCTGGCAGTATTGTCTACATGTCGTCCAGTGTCCTTGAGTAAGTGTTCTCTAGTCTTAGAAGCAGTATATTTTTATTCAGTGATATACAGTAAAAGCTTAGTAGCTCGAAGTCGAGGGGACCAGACAAATCATTTCGAGCTATCTGATATCTAGGTACAAGCTTTTGCTGTATGTGATTGGACTGAGCACTCATATATATGTATATAGGATATGACTCTATTTGTGAGGGAATATATCTACTGAGATAACCTTCGGAACAAGTTTTTATAATTTACACACATCTGTTTTGTTCTGGTGTTTACTCATTATTTCATTTATTATCATTTTTTCCTTTAGATCTACCCAGTTTTGGCTGCCACATGGTATTTTTGTCATTGCCATGCTTCCAATAGGCGTATCACGCATTTTTATTGCTGCACATTTTCCGCATCAGGTTTGTTGCTTTTCTACATCTCGTGTGTGTGAGGGCACATGTATTTTTTTCCATGGAAATGTAGAATTTGCATTTTTGTGCCTTGAATTTAGTAATCCCTGTATAAGTTAAATCAGTTATTGATTGTAAGTTTGTTCTTACTTTCTTGACAGGTTATTGGTGGAGTTATTTGTGGTGGAATTATTGGGGCTTTATTAAACAAATATGTCAATATGGAAACTTGGAAGTTGTCCGATTACCTGGTGATCTCCCTGATTCTTTTCTGTACTGCACATGGTAAGTTGTCATATACTTTTTAACTGCAGTGGAAACACGTCATAACACAAATATTGACAAAGATTTCAGTTCATGGTTCCCGATTGCTTATCCCGTTTTATATTGTGAAAACCACGAATCCCAATTAAATTGTTTGATGATAAGTGATTATAGTTCCCTGCCTCTATATGCGTCTGCGCAGACTTCTCATCTGTATAACTTATTCTCCATCTTGAATTTGGTAGTTTATTATGGAAAGACAATTTATTGAAAAACCCAGCTGCATTTAAAGATTTTCTACTGCTAATATAACCGGTGCTTATTTCTAAATAGTCAGTGCAGCTATGCGACGTATTATATTCATTATTACATGTGTAGGAAATGACATGATATGTACTTTGAATCATTCCCACGATATATAACTGAACGCTACATGAATACAGAGGACTTAAAAGACTATACAATTATCCGAAAGAGCAATTCCCTATCTAGGAAGATGGTAATTGTGGTTTATAATTCTAACTACAGTGGATCCTCATAGTACGAGTTTCCCCCCCCCCCAGACCGGGCTCGTATAACGATTCACTCGTAATACAAAACGCATTTTTCCATTGAATTTAATGGAAAACTAATTAATCCGTTCCAGGCTTCAAAAACCAGGCAAAATGCCTTTGTTAAAGTATTTTTAAACAGAAACATACAGTTAAAATTAATAACAATGCATATGTGTATGTGTAAATGTAATAAAAACATAAGAGATTATACAAGAAATGTTCGTGCAGATCGTCGACTTCGCTCGGATGTATTGCTATGCCAAGTCCACTACACGCACTCCTATAATGTTTTTCTATAATTATTTCATCACTTCTATTGTAATAAGCTTTTTCTTCTTACCACTACTATCTTTNTATTTCATCACTTCTATTGTAATAAGCTTTTTCTTCTTACCACTACTATCTTTAGTACTTCCTTTTTTTGGACCCATGGTTAACACAAAATCAATCCAAAATATGCACGAAACAAGAAATATTCACTAGCACTAAACACTCGGGACGTTACCGCTACGAAATAAACACGTGAATCAAGCGAGTGCAGACTGCACTTGGTGAGTAGAGCGCGGTAAATTGAGCATGTGCTCTTTCTCTTCTCTCTCTTTCTTACAAATCGATGAGTTAGCTAGGAACGCTATCTATTGACTCCCTTTAACTTGCCATTGTGTATGACGATCGCTCATACTGTAAATCTGTACTCGTCGTATGAAACAAAAATATTCACAAATCGCGTCTTGTATAGCGAGTTTCTCGTCTTATAAGTCGCTTGTACTATGAGGACCCACTGTAATGGTATTACGAAAATTTCAATTCATGGAATTGACGCAGCGGTAATATCCAACTCGAACTTAGTTGTGTCAAGAGCAGGTTTTATTATCACTTTCTACAATATCTACAAGTGATCTGACTTTCTTACTGTTCGATTTGACTTTGACTAGTCCAGTATATACTTGAATTACCAGCACTTCATTCTAATAATGTTTTGTTTCAATTCTTCAGGGTTCAATGTATTTCTTGGCTACATGGGAATTGATTTTAACTGGTCTATTCCCCTTGCCCTGAAATGGTGTGAAAAGCCAGACGAATGGATAAGTTTGAGTACAACTCCATATAATTCTGTGGTCAGAGACGCTGCCGCACTGATGGGATTCGGTGTAGCACAACAACTCCAAACTAAATTCAAAGTTCAGCTTTCATCAAGCAATACCACAACTTACAAAGCATTACACATTACTTTGAGCATTGTTTTTGTGAATGCATTAGTGCGAGCACACTATGAATTTGATAATACTGCTCTTTTCTATTTCTTTACTGCGGTAAAGTATGTTATCATTCCGAACATTGTTGTATTTTTTGTTCCTTTTCTTCTCCAAAAAAGTGGATTCACCAAAAACTCTAAATGTGTATTGCAGAAAATTAAATAAAATCAATTGTACAACAATAGTAAAATCTTGCACACAAAGAACATACTTATAGCATCTACTGCTGTATCAAGTTACAAACACACCTGTAAACTGCCAGCAGATAGCATAAACAAAATTTAATAATAACAAAGCCATCATGATTGTGCTACTGTAAGTTTCACAAATGAACAATATTGTTAGCACTTGATCTCAAAGATATCAGTATCTGTGTTCTTCCACAATGAGTTCATCTGTTGCTGGGAGGTATAATCGAAAGTAGATTAGAATAAAGTGTTTTAAAACGTTATTCATGGGATTGAGATGTGGTAGAATTATTAGCTAATAGCAGACATGAACAACAGATTCATTATTGAATACGGTCTGAATTGACTGGTATTCCTTGAAGTGCTTGAAACATTTGGCTTTGATAACATAAAGCAAGTTAGTGATCAAACACTTTATACAATTCCCAGCTCAAATCTCTACAATCCTCTTTTTGAAATCATGAAATATATACTGTTCGAATCAACCAACGAAGTGACAACATTAAAGAATGGAAAATCACAAGCCAGTACCACCCATTGTACATTCCAATTAACATATGCATTTACAAAGTGGTTTTGTTCGTAACTTTTCCTTTCTTCCTTTCACGCTTCTTCAAGGCATCAAAATTTGCACGAAGTACACTTGTGAAAGCTATCTGGAAGCGGTTGGTGTCTTTTGCACTTACAACAGTGCTGATTTTTTGCTTTCCATTTGTTGCCCTAATTAAACACAAGTCATCCTGAACAGGTTGTGGTAGAGACGGTGCTCTAAAGTGAAAAAAAAATTGCTGTCAAACGTAATTAACATTATGCACATACTAAATACTACGATATACAAGGAAAACAGGCTCACCTAGATTTAGGAACTCGTCCTTTCCTTTCTTTAGGTTGCGGCTTAGTTGATCCATCGTATTTCTTCATAGTCAAATACACAGATCCGGAATTTCGATTCTTTTGGTACAGTAGGGTAAGTTCAGTTAAAAAAGCATCGTTTTCAAGTAACACCATATTTCTCGATTCTTCACTTTGAATAAATTATAAAAAAATTATTGGATTACAATAAGATAGTTTCTCTATTCCGCTGTAATTGCCTTATACGAGTGCCTTGTTCCTTTTACCCACCACTACCAAAAAAGCTAAATTCACGCTACCCGTGCGGTGTGCGAATTCGTGTTACGTCATGCGCCATTCTCACGCTTGCGTAAACAGCTGGAGAAAAAAGAAATGACGCATGCGACGTAAAATAATCTAGACAGGGACACCAACTCACTGAACTATCTATACTCGTTATCGTTCGTTCGATTAGTACATGGTATTTTCCGTTAGGTGCGTTGGTTCATGAGAGCTAATCATTGGATTTCTCAAAAAGTAGAATAGCAGCGTATATGTCGATTTAATTAACTATAGGTTCAGTATTACTTGTGCTTTCATGTGCCTTAGACAGACTAAAGATGTACTCCCTTTGTTGCGTTAAGCTCAGCTACATTATTGCATTACCTAATCTCACGTAACCCACTTTAACGTTACTTGGTTTTTACGAGGGAGAGCACTTCTTAACTTGTATCCATCTGAATATTACAATATTAATAAATTTAAGGAAATTTAGGGCTACAGTAAAATGTGAGAAAAAAAGAAGGGCCACTGTATAAAATAATCTACAGGGGAGTGGGATAAGGTTAGGATTAGCTGTACCACAATTCCTGCATTTTATTGAGTTTCTTGCTGAGTTTTTCTGTCCTCATTTTAGGGATGTCTGTCAATTAAGAATATTGAGCACGGCATGTGTAATTTTATTTGGGTAAGAGCAGTGAAAATATTATTGAATTATTATTGTCTGTTTGGCGTAATAATAAATTGTGTGTGTGTTATTGATTGCCGTACTTCAGTATAACTCAACTCTGCGTTTGAATATTGTATTATGAACTCGTATCAACAAATCAAAAAAATCAACTAATTAAATTGTTCCTTGTCCTGTATTATTCAGTATTGTACATTGCAACTATTGAAGTCAGAAATGTGTGGGTCTTGAATACAATTTATTGTGGTGTGGGTAAGGTTGACTGCTTGCATTGTTCAAGTTTTTTTTTAATATCACTCAACACTTACTTATACCCTAGTTCATGCTATTGTCTATGGAAAATTGATAAATTTGTCAAATATTGGTAGCGGTCTCACTTCATCAACAGGCAAGGTTATTATCATTAAACCGCCCCAACTATCATATTGTCAGCAGATTTGTTGCGATTTTTGAGTGCACACTTCCATGAACCACCAAAAATTGTGCTACTTTATGAATAAAATTTAAAAAGTGTTTTCCAGTTACTGTTGTTGTCATGTAGATGTAGTTTGATGTCCATTTGATCAAAAGTTTGGTATCTGGATTTGCCAAAACCTGTTGTCATGGCAGCGATGGAACTAGACTGGATACCGCAGAGTTTGCATTGCGTTGCAGCAACCGTTGTTGCAAACAATTTCGCACGTTGGAGGCTCGAAGTTCGCAGCTTGCCACATATTTTGCAGTTCGATGTTTATCACAAGGTAAGTTTGGTTTTGCAATTTTAATTGAATCTGAAATAGAAGATTCAAATAAAAAAATCAATAACCCCAAACCTGTGTCGTTAGGCCAATGTCATTTTCTAGAACAGGGGGTATCCAAACTTTTTATAGACCGGCAGCATCATGAATTTTTTCAGTTTCGCAGGCAAAAGAAAAAAGTAACACACTTGCTACTGACTAGACAGCCGCTCACGAGACTATAATCTCGCTTAATTACGTCACAAACCTAACTCTTTCATACAATGTAACACACAAGAAGTAACTACACAGTCTTCGAAGCAGCATGAGTGGAAGCAAATAAAATTTTAAATCTCCCTAAGACATTTCAACAATACTTCACCTCCATGCGGAACGGCTAAAACTGCTTGGCAGGCCGTATTTTGGAGACCCCTTTTCTAAAATAAGGGGATGCAACCTGAATAACCTTATCATTCAAGGAAATTTATTACTATATTATAAAACTTGGATTTTATGCAAAATATGTATATTGTAATATAATCAGGATTATAAGTATGTAGTTTATTAAGCATTTCTTGTCCTGATTTGAGTATTTGAATAAGCATATATGATTTCTTTTTCATAACACCTTAATATTCATTGTGCAAATTATATTTTATTATTAATCAAACTGTGGATATTTGAATAGGATTTGAGTCGCTGAATTTACCTGTATTATGCGCTACAATTGTTGAGGTTTATTACTAAATTGTTCAAAATAATTTACAGCTTTATCAGCAAGGAAAATTGTGCCGGCTTGGTACGGAGTTATGCGACTTAGGCGTGTTTTCGAGAATTCTCCAAGTCACTGGAAAGCGACTGTCCCTCCATCACTGTTTTCAAGCAATTCGAGACCATGGAATAAAGGTCTGTAATAATTGTCAGTTATTACTGGGTGCGTTGTAACGAGGTTTTACTGTATTTGTAAAATTTAATGTTATGTAAAAGTACTGGGTTTGTGGTTTGTGTTGAAATTTCATGCTGCGATATATCTTTTCAGATTTCGGAAGTGCTTGCTGGACATTATTGCCACCATGTTTCAAATTTGATCAAGAAAAAAGGTGATTGTTCAAATGCGATTGTCACTGGATTCCAGCTCGGTAATATTTGTTTGTTAATTTCATTTTTACTTTATATTCTATTTAATTCTTTACCCCTAATTAAACAGAGGTTATTATCACAATGAAATGAAAACCTACAAACGCATAGTTTTTTAGCCTGTTGAAAAATTATTTATTATTTTACCTATTTATTTAACGACTCTGATTTACACAGGTGGATTTCTTTCTGATGCTGGCTGGAATAGTGATGCTGCTAAGGTATTTTCAAGCTGCTTTGAAGCATGCTTAATTGCTGAGGATTTAGAGAAAGCATTCTGCTGTTGTACAAGGTACGCATCATTAGTGATGTGAATTGTTACATTACATTATGTGTGTATAGAATGTTAGGTCTAGTTCCACAGGATAATTAATGTTCTTTAAATTATACCTGACGCATCTTCCAGGATTCAATAATTGGGTTTATGTAAGATTCATAGGAAATTCTGATCAAAATGTAATTACTGTATCAAGGTAATTCATGAAATCAGAGGGTGGATTTAATGAATAATTTGCAATTTGCAATTATTTCTGGTATAGCAATGATGACATACCTCTTTCCAATATTGCATAGTCATACCCACATGCTGAAATGACTGCAATCCTATTTTCTGTTTCACAGGTTGCTTCATGTCTACAATGCAAACTGTATGTACAATGATGCGAAAGAACAGTTTCACAAAGCTCAGGATTTATACCAAATGTAAGTGGCATGAAAAGCACTTGTTGCTACGAGTTTAATATATGAAATTGATTGAGGTTTGAATTTGATGTTGAGAATATATATACACTGAACAACATGATATGCAGAAAAAAACTGACAGAAAATACTGTATACATCATATAAATATATTCTATATGATCTTTCAAATTTAAAAATGGATAGTTACTCTCTTAGCTCAGATTTAGTCTAGTTTATCCGATATCCTTTTTAACATGGGTTCACTGTATTTAGAAGTTCCATTTGGTTTATATATTCACTAAACTCACTATGAAGTTATATAGCGTCTTAAGATATTGAATTATGTAAACTGGGATTGAAATTATTCTTATATCATTGCAGCAATAAGAAGTGCAATATAAAGATTAAAAAATCACCATTGATGAATCACATTTTCTAATTTTCAGAAATTATCCATACGTGGGGCAGACTTCACCTGTTAAAATAATAAAAACTTCCCAGGCAGCACAAACTGCTATACGGAAATAACAGTAGCAGATACGGGTTTTCACATATAGTCACAACTGATATTTTAAAATTCAAATGGTAGAAAAAATAACATAATGTATTACTGTACACGCAATGCTTTACTGAAAGATTCTGAATATTTTGTTAGCGGGACCTTTGTGAGGGGTTGGTAATGTATATTGCTTGTGACTTGCTACAGGTTAGAGCTGTATACTGGAATATGTATAACTGACTTTAACAAATGGCACTCAATATTCAGTATTTATGAATTTTCATCGTGAAATTTGATGTTACTTGGGATTTGATGAAGCATGAAAAACACCATGACCCATCTATAAGATCAACACTGGTGTATGATTTTATGATACTAATGCTATAAATTACACTGAATGGATTTAAACACTTTCTTGTATAAACTAAACACAAGCTTGGGTGAATGATAGACTTTATTTCTATCACCATATTGTATCACATATATGAAGAGTAACGAGGTTATTGCTCAAGACATTTTACCTAATGCTGCTCTACTATTCGATATTAGAATTACGCTCTATTTTCCATTCCTTTTTCTACCGTTGCTCTGTAAAACATTGGTCTATTGCAATGAATTATTGATGCTTGTTGGTGGGAGTCTAGATGGCCTTGAACAATATGTATTTTTCAGGAACCGAATTTTTGTGATGCCTTTTTTTGCTGGTAATTTTAGCAAAAATCTTTTGTTTTAGGCTCAAACAAAGACAACCGGACATCATTATAAATTTGGCATCATTATTTGCCGAATATGGAGCGTACCATTTTGCTAAGAGCGAATACAACAAAGCCTACAGATGGAGTATTGAAGCTTTAAAAATGTTAAAGAAACCTGGAAACCTCTCACAAACAGTATGTATCAATGTACCTAAAAAGAATTATGACATTAGTAAGAAGATTACACACAGTGTATACTAGACTCAGACGACTAAACTCGAAGAGTTTTAGATTTTAGATTCATTTCTAATTTTCCAGCATTTCTTGATCTCGAGTTAGTGGTCTGCTCACCACTCGTGTCTAAAAGTGTCACACACTGTACTGTATATGTCAAAAAGGAAGGCAGTTCATGTACGGCAGAGGAAGGGGGGATAAAATTTAAATAAAGAAAAGGGTTCTTTCATCTTGATTCCAAGTTCCCAGTAAATTCACTCAATATTTCCAAATAACCCAATACAAAACGTTAATTTCTTTTTTCACCCTTTTACTTGGTATGACTATGAGGGTACACTGGGATGCCATTTTAAAGATCACTTATCAGCATAGGTTGTCTAGTTGAAAAAGTTTTACTGAGTGTTGGTGGCACACACAAGTTTTTATAATATTTTATAAAATTGATGATTCACTAATTATTGCTAATCATAATCATACTAATACTAAAGTAGAACAATTTTTGTAAAGACGGTCATCGATGTCATGCGACTCGCTTCAAAAGCATGTGTCATCAAAAGACAATTTTTGGCTGCGGAAAGGCTAGTGAAATTTGCAGTGCTTCTTTCAAAAGAAAGCTTCGGTCCTCTGCACCCTAGATATTCATCCACCTTATTGGATTATGGTTTTTATCTTCTCAACGTTGATAGCGTGTGCCAATCACAGAAAGTTTATCAGGTAATAACCATACCAGTTGTTCAATAAGAATATCTCATGTTGTCTCGTTTCAAATCCTGATGTTTGTTCATAACCTTGTGACTGATCTATTTCAAGACCGCTCTAGCAATAAGGCAAAACGCCTTTGGTGGACAAAATCTTCATGTTGCGGTCGCCCATGAAGATCTTGCTTATGCGTCATACGTTCATCAATACAGCACAGGAAGATTTGAAGAAGCAAGGTCTCATGCTGATGCTGCTATCAGTATACTTTCAAAGATACTTCCAAATGACCACCTCCTACTTGCATCCTCAAACAGAGTAAAAGGTGATTATTGTAACTAAAGTATACAGCAAGGTCCCGCTTATCGCCGTTTCGCTCAGTGCGGAATTCGCTTAACACAATTTTTTTATTGTGACCATCTTCCAATTATATGCGCCATAATTTCACTTCTCGCAGATTATGTATTGTTGCCAAAAAAATAATGTTCGCGCCAAATGTAGGGCAACGCCACAACAGTTACCCGCTGGCTGCCATCCCGTACGCATCATTCGCTCGTGTTTTACATTGTTCAAACCATTTATAGAGTTTATAACAAATCCCTATTAAGAATGAGTGGGAAACGAAAATGTGAATCTACCACTGCTAGTTCGAAAGGCCATTTAATTAGAACAAAAACTTATAATAATAATAATTAATAAATATGAAGCTGGTGCTACGAAGGCCAAAATAGGGCGCGATTACTCGATGAATGAATCGACAATATGGAGTATTTTGGAAAAAGCGAAGTTTACAAGGACCAAGGCGTTATAGTGCGGTTTTTGCTTATCGTGGGTGTTCTGCATGCACCAATTGACCGCGATAAGTAAGATCTTGCTGTAGTTCAAAGCTAATAACCCAAGATCTAATGTAACTAATTCCTACTCATATATTTCCTTTGCATTTGAATTTGTTGTCTGCCTTTGATGTGGCAGATAAGGCAAAATTCTCCTGTTTTAAACCGTCATTCCCCTTTTTTCTGATATCTACTGTAGTGTAATTTCCCTTCCACGAGGCCATTTGAACTCTGAATTGTTTGAGGTATGAATCGATTTTCCTCATTAGAAATAATGGAAACTGAATTAATCCGTTCATAGACCCTAACCCGAATCCATTTCGATAAATTTGAACAGCAAATACACATAATTTAATGTTAAAATACCACAATGTCCTGAAAACAGGGAAAGCTCGTTTCTCCACGTCCATTAGCATGAACTGATTTAATCGTCCTGGCAAAATCTTCAATAAAATACATTTATTAAACTTTGTTTCGCTCGTAATAGATTAAGACTAAATTCCGGTCAGCCCAAATTATTTTTTACGGCCTATTTGGCGTTAGTTAGCTTGAGGTCGTTGCTAAAATTCATGCTGGTGTATTCAAAAGTTCAATTTTAATTATTGCCGCAGGCTTTGATGTTTATTTGCACTGTTAACAAAGTATTAAGACAAGGTCAAATAATTCAAAAACACGAAAAATAAATCGAACCATCGTTCGAACTCTGAATGGAATTTCTCTCGAAGTTAGAGTTCTAAGTCTGGAGCGTTCGTTGTTGGGGGTGTCGAACTACGATGCACCACTGTATATATATTTGTTACCTTGTTATTAATATGCATAGTAGTATACTATCGTGGTAGTTTCTGAAGACCTTCTTTACTTTCCACTTCTTTCTGCTTACAAACCTTTGCTCATAGTATTTTTAATTCGCAATTCAATAAATATTATCATGCAAGCCCATAAAAACATCCAACACAATAGAATCTTTGTCTATGAATAAAAAGCTCTTAGTAGTAAGAATGTGATTGACATTATCATGATGTAATCGCTTATCCAACAACTTCGCAATGTGACCTGTGCTACCTCAATGTTAGTTATTCTGATGCCTTTCTAGCCAAAGATTCAGTTGTGTTGGATGTTTCTATCGGCTTACATAATAACATTTTTTTAAATGTCAATTGAAAAGATTCGTGAGCAGCAAGGAGTAAAAAGTAAAATGGTCCTTCAGAAATTCATGATGTATAAACACGATTGATAACAAATTCTTTTTTTTTTTGGTAATAAGTTTGAATATCCAAACTGGATTTGAAAGTAACAAAAGTATACAGTAAATTGTCGTAGTAATGCTGGGGCTACGGGTCTTCCGACTTACGTGAATTCAAACTTTAAACAATAATGAACAACGGTTGATGTAGAGTACAATACTGTAGTACAATAGTATGTAGATGATTCATAAAAATAGGGAGAAAGTCATTCTGACTTGGAGCAAATTACGACTGGTCAAATATTAATTTAGCATGCAATAACTGTACTCAACTGTTCTCAAGAAAAAGCATTTATTACAGCATACATTCTATTGTTATGCTATGGTTTTTGGATTTCTGATTTTTACCTTTGTTTCAGCTTTGATACTTGAAGAAATAGCCATTGACTCCATCGATACGAATGGACAACGCCTCTTGCTGGAAGAATCGCATAGCCTTCACTTACAGTCTCTCGAATTGGCCCGAAAAGCATTTGGTGAACAAAATGTTCAAACCGCAAAACACTATGGCAATTTGGGAAGGTTATATCAGTCGATGGAGTTATATGAGGTAATGTATGAGGTTGCCTACTTTCAATGAACTTTATGTCATTCAATATGCCAATTTGTGTTATAATACTATAGTTAAAAGATTTTGTAATACAGTAGGACCTCGTCGTATGAGTTTAATTCGTTGCCAGACTGAGCTCGTAATTACAATTTACTCGTAATACAAAGCGATTTTTTCTATTGAAAATAACGGAAAACTAATTAATCCGTTCCAGCCTCCAAAAAAAACAAGTAAAATGCCTTTTTTAAACATTAAATATGCAGTTAGAAATAAAATAACAATACATGTGTATATGTTATAAACACATAAGAGATTATACAAGGAATGAAAAGGTTTTATTAGTGTTTGAGAGTGAATTGAGCGGGTGCGGGCTACGGTCAGAAATCAATGACGTCAGCTAACAATGCTATCTATTGCCTCCCTTTACCTTAGTCACTGACCGCCACTGTGTTTGACGGACGACTGCTAATTTTCACTCGTACGATACAAAAATACTCACGAATGCAGGCTCGTAAAGCAAGATGCTCGCACAATGTTGCACTCGTAGTACGAGGTTCTACTTTATAGATTTTGTAATTTGTCAAGTCAATTATCACTTTGTTTATTTTTCTATTGTTCATTTTTGTTACCATACCCTTATGTATTATACAGAATGTGTGACTTTAGTTATAAGCACTATAACTATAACCATACATATTAATTCCTGCAATACTTTCTCAGAAAGCGGAAGAAATGCATCTGAAGGCAATTTTCATCAAAGAGTTGTTGCTCGGACCTCACGATTATGAAGTCGCATTGTCCGTCGGACATTTAGCATCCTTGTATAATTACGATCTCAAGCAGTATGACAGAGCTGAAAGTTTATACCTCCGCAGTATCGCCATTGGTACGTTCCGATCATTGCGTGCTACGCTCATTCTCATGAAAAAATTTTACTCATTATATTATTTTTTCTACAGCAAAACGATTGTTTGGCGATGGCTACAGCGGCCTGGAATATGATTACAGGGGACTCATCAAGCTTTATTCAAGAACCGGTGATTTTGAAAAGGTGACTTTATTTTTATTCAATATATATATATACAGACAACTGTAGACGAGGAACTACTCATTCAGTAAAAACCATAACAACCATGCAATTTTCCCGACCCAATGATAATTAAATCTATTTTCTGGTTTGCTTATTGTTTATATTTGACTGGTCTAGATTGGGTTGTATTTAGCAGATTTGTTTTTATTGTTGGTTTGAAGAAGACTAATCCTGTTTGCTGGTAATCTTTCATCAAACTTCAGTCATAGTAGTAAACTTTTGGTTGGTAATATTATAAGTATATAGTATACTATTATTAATATTTTCTGTGATTGAAATCATATTTTGCAAATTCGATTTGATTCTTAAGAACGACGAGTGGCCGAGACAGTTATTTACAGCTCCTTAATCAAACTTTGTTGGTAAATTGATTTCTCTCATTATTTCAGGTGTTAGAATATGATGGTATACTGAGCGAATGGAATATGATCCGAGAACATCGCTATGCTGGAGCGAACAATGATCCGCATGACCTTGAAAACATAAACGCCCGTTCTGATGAATTCGCAAATGTTGCTGACACTGAGAATATAAAATCTGTAATAGATGACTTTTTCTCCAAACTTGATGCAGACGTTGACTGCATGTCAAATAATTATTACGAAGACGTTGCGACGCCTGCCAGAACTGCGTCTGACATTGCTTTTAGCGGTCCCTTAATCTCTATTTCTTCAAGAGCGCCACCAAGAGGGAACGATCATCGAAATGTTGGTGACGGGTCATTTTCACATCCTGCGGTATCGACTCCGCAGGGAAGAGGGGCGCTGAAAAACGATTGCAGCGAACCCAGAAGTTCTTCTATGCCCAATCTCGCGCTTACAGGACATTATTTTGACTATGATGATGATATCATACAAGCATTGATGATATTTGGTGTTATTCCCAGCCCTAGGATAAGCCATAGCTTGCTTAAGATGAAGTTAGAATAAGTTGCTGTGTATGCACCACGAGACTGTAGTAATCCTGCAACAAGAACTTATTCATGTGAAAAATATCAATTTTTTCAACTTTTGCAATTAGAAACATCTGACTTCTTGATACAGCTTACCATAATTATGAGGGCTAGCTAAAATAATAATTCACATATCTGTCAAACTTTTGCAATGGTGGGTAGTGGTCAAAGGATCAAATAGGATTATATAGTTGAATTGAAACTTGTTCGGAGGTAAATAACAGCCAAAATTAAAATTTTCCACAATGTCTCCAGTCTGTATTCACATACTTAATTATGTTAATTGTTGCTGGTAGTTAATTAGTTTACCTGTGGACTTAGGAATAGTAATAAATAGTCAGTCACAGGAGACTATGCTATCAATACATGCTGCAGTGAGTTAGTTCGTTTAACTTTGATTTGCATTCGGAGCGATATTGTACGAGTGCTGTATAAAAATATCACTTAATTCAATAAGGGGTTAATTTTCTTATCACCAAATTCGCAACACCATATTTATTTGTTTACTGTATATTAGAATTTATTGTCACTACTCAATATGTTTTTAAATACACATTCACAGTCGATGTGAACTTATTATGATTAAGATTATATGACTTAAGATTATATTTTTCATTTTTCCACTATTTAATGCAGATTGCTCAACTGAAAATCTTCTGTCGTAAAATAATATCGATATCGTTTTAATGTTTTTGAAGGTCCTGCATCTTATTCCTGACTTGGATTTTATCACACCAACAAAATAGTCAGAATGGCCGTGTATGTCAAGGTCCACTGTTTCAGAAGTTGTAAAAAGCTTTTTTGGTGTGTTTTTTAGCAATGGTCTTTAATGTTTTTCACAGCATACTTTTTAGTTACCTATGCTAAAAACATTGATAACAGAGCCTGGAATGGATCTCTCACTTGCCTGCTAAGCATTAATGGTAATCCACTAGTGTCAGAATTGACAAATTGTTTGATGGAAAATACAAGGCTTACTTAAGCTTATAAAAAACATGGAAGGTTAGCACTCCTGTCCCGAACAGAGACTAAAATTGTGGGTACTACTGGCCTGAGGTTGGAACACTGCTTTTGTTTAGCCTACACTGCAGTGCATTATTTTGTCTAGGTATATCACATTCCCATCTATGTATGACATGCTCTGTAGCCTTCGGTATGATTTTGTAGTGGCGGTAGCAGACTCGCAACTATCAAAAAGTTTTGTGTATGCGGACCTTTGTTAAAGATAGCACACGCACGGCATGGTGAAATCTTTATTTATGTATAAAATACTCCAATAAAATCAATATCCCTGAAATTTCCTCCAATTGAAGAGTAGTTTCAAGTCATTATAATTATAAATATTCTGCATATAGAGAGGAGGATATGTAGCAGCATAGAGTTTTGTTATCATCCTTCAGAACCATCACTCCATAATTCAATATATCCATGGAACAAGCCGAATGCACCACGATAATCCCACTGTAGTTGCAAGGCAGTGCAGCAGATTTCTTTTTCTGGTTTTCATCACTCCGAGTTCTCGAGAAGATTAATGTAATGCTTCGCTCGAAATATCTATCAGGATTTTTTAGACCTTCGATGCGTTCTCTTTATCGCAATCATCAAGGGAAGGGAAAGGTATAGGATCCACTTTGACTGGGTTTTTGCTATCGAGTTGATCGCAAGATTGACTCGCTTTAACACCTCTGATAGATCCAAACAAAGTATCTTTGGAATTTGACCGCCCTTCTGACTTGTTCCCAGTTGAAGATTTTCTTCTGCTTAGTGAGCGTCTGCTTCGTAGCAGGGTCCCACTTCCAGGTTGAGGAATGTGTATGAAGTCGCTGTCACTTTCCGCACTTTTAGACTTGTCTGAAGAAAGAGATGTACCAACACTCAGAACCTTTTTTTTCAACAATCCACCGAGAGTACGGGAGGCCTTAGAAATTTTCTCATTAGATGGCGTCGTTGATTTGATGTGTTTCTCCATGTTCTTTACTATTTTTTTCTTTTTTGCTGAACTCGGCATGTTCTGAACCTGATCGAACAGTTCTTTGAGGGCATGCTCTGTATAAGATCTTGTTTCCTTCAAGTATTCCTCTCTTCCACTCGAAGTACGCTTGACTGCTCTGGATGGTGTAGCGACCAGATGGAGATCTTTGTTGACCGGAAGTCCTTTACAAGCAGCAATCGCAGCATCTCTGATATATTGAGGAGCCGCAAATATCTTTTGGGAGTGTCGTATCATGAATGCCAAGTGATCGTTGAGCTTTCCTATATTACGCTGCAAATCGGCAGTCTTCAAATTTCTCGGCCACAACAAATGAGGGCAAAACATTGTGGCTAAATTGGCAGCGTTCATCTTATTGCTATTCTGATGCTTTGCGGTTTTATACAGGAGGTCTAGAATACCTCTCAACAATGTTCTGTTAACAGTTGGTAGTAAGAGCAAGATCAGCTGAAGTGTTTCGATCCTCTTCAGTTTATCTGGTACAGCAGTTCGGTTTCCTTCGGTGTCAAAGGTAGTCATTTCTGCTATCTGTAGATGTGATTTGAAATACTTATGTTGCAAAAGTGGTTCAGGCAATTCTCCGAGGAAAGACTTCAGAATACTGGCAACGTCATGAGAATGAAATTTACTTGATGCGAGGTCAATGCATACACCAGTGTTTAATGCAGCCCTCAACTGCAACAGCCGATGGGAGTTGCCAGGTTTTCTGAACAATCCTTCGATCTCAAGGTTACTTTCTAAAAAGCTGGTCAAGGATTGTATCTGGGTCATGCTCTCTTCTGTTAATGGAACCCCGAATACAACCCCTTTCACCTCCTTCTTTTTTATAAAACTCCATGTTTTTTTTGTTTGCTTGTTGTTAAATGGATTGATCTCCTGATTGGTTGATGATCGCAAAGCTTCTAGCTCCACACCCGGAAGATCTAAGAATCTAGTGAGATTACTGATAATAAGCTCAATGAAGGCTTCAGGATTCTCGAACTTCAATCTAAATGCATAGTGATCTGGATCCATAATAACTGTATTATTGGTTGAGTAAGAATTCGGTAGAGTGCAAGAATCCTTCGATTTCGTTTTCCATTGTGCTGGAGTAGAGAGTAAAGAACGATCATCTTGGGGTAACGCAGTATCTACTACCACAACAACGGGGTCAATGCTGGCCATTGTAACAGGAAAATTATGAAGTTAACATAACGGCCTATTGGAATGCTGTATGGATCATAAATTTAAAAGTCTCATTACGTTCAATGCTTTCTGTCTTGAACTCGCGAATCCATTACCATTTGGAACGATTGGTAACACAAAACAAAGAATAAAATATCTCACCTACACTCTAAAATCATTTAGTTTACTTGCTAACTCAGAAATACAGTGCATTCCGAATTCCGTATAGTAGCGATATACTTGAGTAATTTCCCGAATTCAAAACAATGAAGGCCAGCCAATCAGTGGGAACGCGTGCGAAGAGAAGCGACATCTAGCGATCAAACATTTTCATTCTTTCTTTCTTTTTCGCGTCTTGCACTAAGAAGGAAAGCGAAATCACGTTGCTGCGGGTTTCTGAATGTGCGGAGACAGTATCGGAAGTTGATTGGCGTTGATAGTACGTCGTTTTCTTGTACTCCCAGATTGGGCTTTAAAAGGTAGTTAAAATTCGGTGAAATGATTTCTACCAGTAGATTTGCGTGAAAAGCCGTTTGGTATCTTGATTGCACTCGATCCGTCTGTATTATTATGGCGTCCTACGAAGCTTTGTCGCATTATTTCAACTACAGTTGGAATCATGTTGTCGCGTGTTTTTGGAAGAAATATCCCAATGAGTATAGCACTCACGTTTTGTATGAAGATGTATTAGACAGGAAGATTATAGCAGGAAACAAACTGTATACAAAACGTATATTAGGGAAAACGAATCCCTTACCTAAGTGGGGAAATAGAGTTTTTCCCAGTCACATGACTAAAGTAGCGCACTTAGTAGAAGAATCCATTGTGGATGTGAGCAACCAAGCTATGACTGTATACACCTGGAATATTAATTTCAATACGTTCATGGAAATAAAAGACAAAATGATTCTAACCAGGGACACCTCAGACATGACATCCTGTAACAGAGAAGCATGGGCAGATTCCTCCACGCTAGGATTCAGACGCGTGCTTCGTAAGTTTGGGATCAGTAGGTGGAAGTCGAATACTCAGAAATCTTTTGTAGGTTATGAAAAAGTTCTGACAAAATTTGATGAACAAGGGACAGGAGACGGAGAGCAGGAAACCGATAGCAAAATTTTGAAGATTCCAGTTTTTGGTGGTACAGCCATAGAGACTTTGAAAGATGCGAAGGACAAAGCTAAAAACAAGGCTATCGACTTTGCTTCGATGGCAACAGTGAAAAATGCATCAAAAGAAACTTGTTGAATTTAGTCTAATGATTTTTTCTGACTTTATGACAATCTGGTAATATTATAGCCTTACATCATGCTCTAATGCTATCATATAAAAAACGGTTCTAGTTTAGTATTGCGAAAACCTGGTTAGGGTAGATTTGGTAAGGGTTAGCCACGATCCTTACCCAAACCTAACTCAACCTCACCTAAGCTTCCCTTATATGACCAAACAACCGGATATTTGGATGGACCGCACTACTAAACCAGTCTCTGAAAATTGCTATGGCATGTGTACTTTTTCTCTACCCTATCCAAGATAATATGTATTATATAAGGGCAACCTTTGTACACTTGTTGCACTCGATTGCATTTAGGTCAGAGTAGTGATATTACACATGCATAATTTAAAGATATGGTGATTTAATAATTATTAACAATTTTGTGAATTTCTAATTTTTGTTAATGTTGAAAGTAATTATGCTTATTGCACAGCATGAGAAGAATGATAAAATATATATGATTTATAAAATATTTTATTGGGATATATTAGCTCAAAATCTCAAGCTAAAGGGAAAACTTCTACTTAGAGCATATTGTACGGCTCAATACCCGGATTCAGTACCATACAAATTCTGGTATATCGTTGGTATTTGATGTAAATTTGAAGTATAGTCAACTTTGGTAAAGGTTTGCCAAAGTGTTTTTTTGCATTTGTTAACAATAAGTCCATGAGTAATCTCACAGCATGCTATGGGCGTGACTTAGTGAAACTGTAACATATGCTATAACGGTTGTATTAGAAATTTACCAGCTTCAAATCCACAACTTTGGTTATAGCACAGTAACATTTGATATTGATACTTGGTAAAATTTTATGACTCTAATATTAAAAATACTAGAAATGTTCCTAGTTTTTGATCATTTCCATTTTTTCATATCAAATATATAAAAGTAATATTCGCTATTTGACATTTGCATCTGTTTGAAGAAATTGCAGATGTATAGATATCAGCATTAGCAACTTTGATTTCACGTACCAGACACCTGTAATAGCATATTATTTCCTAAATATCAGACACTTATGCAGAGCGTTTTTTAGCAAAGCCAGTCGCTTTGAAGTGTAGTTCATTAGGCCACATTCTAAATTTTTCTAATCTAATAATGTTATCAGACCCCTTGATTCCATGGATACTTGAATGAAATAGTTCATTAGACATATCAGTTTCTTTGTAAATCCATGGTTAACATGCCCTGCAATAATGTCACAACATTTTTTGCTTTTGCAATGGTGACCCGTGGGTATTTGCAACTGAAAGGTTATCTTAAAATGTCTTCCGCTAACGAATTGCTCATTTTCGATTGTGTCTGTGAATTCCTTTTGCCACAGCCTGTCTTCTCAATCTTTGCCTATTAATTGTAATGATGTAATTTTAGGTTTTTTTTCTCGTAGTATGGCAATAATAACTGCCATTATTAGTAAGTTAAGACTTGTGTTCGCAAGCTATGTTATATCCGAAAAAGATTGGCCGTTACTGTTCTTGAATTCGAGTCCATTCGCTATGCCGTTTCTATACCTTGGAATTTTGGTATGTGTGACGGTGATTGCATATTTTTGTTGGCAAAGCTATAGGTAAGTGTTTTCATTTTCTGAAAGATAATGTCAATTTGTTTTTGCTTTACTAACCAAAGTTCATATATTCAGACAAGAAATACACGAAGAAAAGTTACAAGATAGTGTTGGTGAGGCTTTAAAATCATTTTGTATTGTTGTCTCTGTGTTAACATTGAATATAGTTGCTCAAATGGACGTTTTATAACTGGCAACAGCATCGCCTCTGTGATTTATGCTATTGATGCATACCGATTGTTTTGTTGTTCGGTAATAACTCTATCCCAATGTTAATGGGTTATATAATAGTAATT
Source organism: Halocynthia roretzi (assembly GCA_013436055.1). Lineage (NCBI taxonomy): Eukaryota > Metazoa > Chordata > Ascidiacea > Stolidobranchia > Pyuridae > Halocynthia > Halocynthia roretzi. The sequence continues at coordinate 63,153 of QRAM01000400.1, forward strand.
GGTAAAGCTCAAAAATGTTTGATGTACCACTCCAGCACGCCATATAAAAATGTGAATTCCCTCTATGATTTACCACCTCAGTTAGGGTCTGCTGGAAACAATTGTGCTATTGTATAATGGCATAGATTGACTTGCACAAGCAAAATGGAACATTTATGTGCTGACGTCACAATATTACTATTCGGCAAACACGAAAAATAATCTTGAATATAAAGAAAAATTTTGGATCTTAAATAGTATTTTTCTTGTCTCGACTCAGCGTAGGAAAATTGTCAGTTTCGCGTAACCAACGTGATTGTAGCGTGCCGAATTATAAATACGACTGTAAAATAAAACATGAAGCTGAAATAAAGATTACTTTACTTTAGGTAAAATAATTATAACACACCATTTACCACAACCTGCGATTCGAACTGTCACTATATCACACCCCATGACCTTAACCTTCACAGGGCCTGACTCAAAGAACAACAATGTACACTAACAAATTATTGTTGTTGCGGAAAAGTAAGGACGTGCTAATCAATACTGCCGTTTTTCGATCATTAAACCAAGCAATATATTATTTAATTTTTAACCTCGTTCCAAGATATTTTGAAACTTTTTTCAAATACAAATTTATTCTTTTGTTTTTGCCAAGTAATTATTTTTCTGTATTCATATGACGTCAACTCGTAAATATTAGTAAGTTGGAAAGTTAAAATGGAAACTTATTCAGCGTTTGGCCGAGTTCCCTCTAGTCAACTATGCTGTATGTATTTACTTTCACAATAGATACTGCTCAATATAGCTTTGTGACCCATCGTTTCCTATATTTACTTTCACATTTTTTTTCCAGCCACAAATCAAAATGATTTTGCGTCATATAACCTAACTTGGATTAATAAACTTTTGAATTGGGCTTACATGTCATCGTCAGAACACATACCTCAAGCAATTGAGAGATGGGTGGAGGACATCAATATCAATCTCGCTAAAAAGAAAGTAAGTTATTCAATACAAGCTAGAGAAAAAAGTTAACCAATGGAATCATGGTACCTTTAATTCTTCATCCGAAATTCCAAAATCCGAAAGTTTTTTTAATGCTGGCCTTTACAGTAACAGTTTGTACTGCTAGTCAAAAACATTATTTACATGTAAGATCTGAATTTCAGCTCCATGTATGAGTGTAACATGACTAGCAGCATAACTTTAAAAATGAAATGTTGGCTTTTTCAGTTTTCATTTTGTTTACCTGTAATCATATTCAATGCTTTCGTTTTTATACCGTACATGAAACCCAATACCTGTATAGTAAAAAATCATATACATATAATGTACGTTTTTTGTGTGTGAGGAAAACCAGCCAAGGGCAACAAAAAGATATGAAAAAAAGGCCTGCTTAGTTATAATGAATAAAAATATTCCAAAATCCAGAATTCACAACACTTTCAGTCCCAGGAACTTTGGATTAGGGATTCTCAACTGTACCATGAAAAGCTGGTTGGTCAGTTGTATGTTATAGAAAGGATTTGAGGGTCAAAGAACATTTACAACATTACAAAACAAACGAACAAAGTCATTTCCTATGTCATAAAACTTTGTCTCACCAACACTCTTTATCTTTCTCCTCTGTAGTTTCACAGTGATAAGAATGCCATAAAGCTGTTTATCATACACAACAAACGCGATAAACAAAAGAATATACTGATGGCAGAAAATTGGAATTATCTTAACAAAAATGCTTGTTATTATTGGTTACAGAGCCCACTCAAAATTCTTATTTACGGATTCAGAGAAGGCTCCATCCCTCCTTGGATCAGAGAAGTGACTCCGCTGGAAAAAAAAGAAGATGGAGCAGTAAGAAATCCTTTTGATATTGATTTCTATGATTATTAAAATGAGTTGATTAATACACTTAAAAGGGGGATTACTACTTAATCTTAATGATCCAGTATTATTAGACCCTGATTTCCAGTCTCATGTTTCATTAAATGAGTTTTATGATCTAGAAATAGGGATGTACAATACAGAATAATCAGGTACTGTTATGCAAAATCACACCTGCTGAAATAAAGACACAGGAAGTGTTCAAGTTCTTGAAATTTGATTTTGAATGTACATATCCAGACCATTATGTCTATACTTTGTATGACTCTACTATTATATAGTTGTTTGAGACGTGTCTCTGAGTGGTTGAGTAAGACATGATTCGAGTTTATAAAGATTGCTTAGAAAGTGTCAGGCCCTATGTTGTTGTATCCTTTTCATTGGCAATCGCTGTTGTTTAAATATAAATTTAGGCTGAATACTGAATCATAGTTTGACATAGTTGGTCTCGCCTGATATAAACTTCCTTTGCACTCACCGCATGCAAGACCATATGCACTACATAACGACTGCATCATGTCATGTAATTCCCGCAAAAGTAATACGAATAGCAAAAACGGATTTTAGAATTGTGCTCCATGTACATATTGCTGAAGATTTAAGCATATTTTTCTGTGTTTAAGGTATGGGATTCCTAAACTTCAAACCCAAGTTTTATCTCAGATCCTTAAAATTGAACCAATGAATGATCCGATTTCTATATATTAATTGCTGCTCTTTTATATTTAGGAAATGTCTGTTCTATTGGAATCTTCTGACTTTGGTTTTATGGTCAGCATACAAGAAGAAGATCAGGGAAAAGTGATTGCTTCTACTTATTCTGCTATAGTCACACAGTTCCATTGTTGGGTATGATCCTGAATGTTTCCATAATCCTTTGTTTCATCTTGCTACCAATTAGTAAATTTTTTTTGGATTTCTGATTATTTTTAAAACTAAGCGGACCTTTTTTATATGTTTCTATTGCACTTGGCTGGTTTTCTTACACAAAATTTTTATATGTTTTTTTTACTATACAAGTATTGGGTTTTATGTAAGGTATAAAAATAAACCACAAACCATACAAGTAAACAAAATGAAAACTGAAAAAAGTCAACATTTAGCCTTAAAGTAATGTACAAGTAATGACGCTAGTCATGCACATGGAGGTGAAATTCAGATCTCACGTAATAATAATGTTTTAACTTGCTGTACAAGAGAAACATGATGATCACTTCTTACAGATTTTGATTTTTTTTTTGTTTATTCTTTTTGGTTTTTCCTGATGTTAAAACTCCTAATGCCTCATTTTGTTTCAATGAAACTGAACACTTTCCTCACAGTACACAGGCATTCTACTTCGATGCAAAGGAGAGGTGTTGACCAAGCTTACTGTATCTGATAAAAATCCTAAAACTTTCAAAATGAAAATGAAGTGTTTGTCAGATCAGTCAGTAGCTTCCACTGTTCCAGAGGTAAATCAAGCAACATGAGTTGTATTTCTTTTTGAAACTATCTCATAAATTTTTTTAGGAGTTTTCACTTTTGTGTTGATTTCAATTTCCATTTTGTTTAAACGCCAACACATTGAACAGAGAGAATTCTTTGGTCTAGCTACTGAACATCTTGAAATTAGTTTTTGCTTGTGTATAAGAACATATTTACGATCCAAAAGCGAAGACTGTAGTTAAACACTCACTAATAACATTTCCAAAAGTTTGAGAACCTTTGTTTTAAGCAATATAAATGTTCACTCTCTCTCTTTATTCAGGTTTCCATATTTTGCAGTAGATGATGTTGGTGTTCTGTAATGCAGCTTTTGTTTTTTCCACTGTTACTTATTTACCCTTTTATTTGAAAAAGTATGAAGAAAAAAAAAGGTATGACATGATCCAATTCACAGAACGTTATTTTATTCTACTCGTCACTCCAGGTCATTTCAGACATTATAAAATGCAGCATATTAGAAACACCTTTTTATCTCAACCTATCTACTTGGGGCCCGGTACGTCCCGCTGGTGTTGTAGAAAAAGGAACAGCACAAAGAGATGATAATGGCAACAACATCGAATACACGGAGAAAGTGGAAGTTCACGATACGAATGGGATTGCGGAACTAAATGATCAGTCACCAAAAAGACGTAAGACAATCTTTTTTCAGTAATAGATTTATCAAAAGTTATTTTCATGATTTAAAGCCTGGGCTAGTATTTAGATCAACATATCTTTTGAATATCTCTATGATACAACATATATTAGCAGCTGGACGTATTTATTCCCTCTTGTTTTACTTCCCCTTTCGAATGTTAAATTTGTCTTTACTTAGCTGGTTTAAAAGTTGGCCCTAAATACTCCTCGTTGTCATATCACTTATGTTAATGACATAAGTCTATTTAACAACAAAACTGTTTTCACTTGGTCTACAGCTACACTGTTAGGGTCTAGACATGTTCAAACACAGTGTGAGCTCATATCCTTTTTGCCACCAATATATTCAAAACCATTGTGTACCAAATATATAGTGTTGTTCAATACCGAATTGTGGTATGCTATTCTGGTATTGTTATTACCGTAATTGGGTTTCATTTTTATGGTTTGCCTTTCCTAAATATTTAGTGGATCATTTCCAAAGATGTAGTAGTAGTAGTAAAACCAACAGCACTTTTATATGTTTCGAATATTTTGCGTAAACCGAACGGTCGTAAACTGAGGAGTACGAGTGAAACAATCTATATAAATGACTGACTCATACCTTTGAGAATCTGGTGAAAGCTATGGACCCCTCCCTAGAAAAATGCGTATACAGTCGTCCCTCGCTATATTGCGGATTCACTACATCGCGGATTTTATATAATATTATATTGTATGCATTTTAATGTAATATTGTATGTATTTTATTGCATGATAAATCCCGTGCCATAAAGTACTAGTATGTTTAAGCGCTAAAAGTTTAAAAAAATTAAATAACCGGTCAAATGATTGTGGGAGAGGTTAATAAGGTAAATGAGAGTGTGTAAATGATTTACAATGGTTCAAAATACATTTAAATATATTCAAATAATTAATTAAATATGTGGTTTCTACTACTTCGTGGAGTTTCACCTATCACGGGAGGCTCTGGAACGCACTAACCGCGATAGTTAAGGGATTACTGTTTATCACTTGTACATTTTTATTTCAAAATGCATTACACCTACTGAAAAAGTAATTCAGTCTGGCCTAGCTAATAAAAACACACTTTTTGTATGCAGACAACAAGGATCATCAGTCGACAGAAGTTTGTTCGGACAGTGAAGAAAAACGCAAGTCGAACACCCTTCCTCCTGAAACCGCTCAAGTCATTGTCAATCACCTGAAATCTGTCAATATTTCACATATGTTAAGTGGAAGCCTAGGCTCATTGGTAGGAATCAAACGGACTCCATCTGGACGAGGCCCTCCCAAGCCCATAAGAGCAAGAGAAAAGCTGCTTGTCATAAAAGGTATGACTAGTGAAATCTCTTCAATATAGCTTTTTTTTGCTTATGACCAATTTATGTTTCAGTTGAGCAAGCAAATGGTTTACCCTTGGAAGGCGTTCTGTTTTGCATCGCGAGCTTAGATTTTCCTCAGCAGAAAAGTAAAACGACAGCGGTCAAGATCGCATCTGGCTGGTCATGGCCAGACAATGAACTCAAATTTGACCTTAGTGCTAGATCATCAGAAGTAAAGTTTGCAGTCTGTAAGCATGTGAAAAAAGGTCACAACAATGCAGGTGATATGCGAATCTTTGCCTTGAGTTGACTCGGTTCAAAAATGTTTATCATGTTCTAGGCATGGCATTTTACGTTACATCTTTAATGCTCTTTGTCACAGCAATGATGTTCATGATATGAGGAAGGATTTTGTAGGGTCAAGTTTCTGTGAGAATATATGAGGGAAATTCATGAGCACGCTGTGAAATAAAATTCTTCTACAGCTTCTGCTTGAACTATCAACTGTACAACAGCAGTTAAATACTACTAGATGCAAAGATTCCAACTTACGTATGACTGATATAACACAGTTGTTCGAATGACATTCCCACAATAGAATTCAAAATTCTCGTACGTAAAATATTCCCAGAATTTCTATACAATACCTTACTTTTCTGCTTTCATTTATTCCATAGAAGGCTAATTTAGGTATTTGACACACATGGCAAAGATAGAGTGACATGACATGACATCACCTAAGGGCGATGTATATTAATTAATTTGGATAACTAGCAGTTCAAATGCCGGTTAAAAAACTTTTACACTGCTAGTGAATACTGCAAATCTATTTTTGCTGCAGAACATAGAGATGATATGTGTTGTTGAAATTTTTATCATTAGATAGCCTTGTTGCCACCGGCGTCCTTTGTTTGGATGGCATTAATGTCGAACAGTCTTCTGAACAAGTTCTTCCACTCACAACAGTAGATGCAACTCCTGCTTCTCTTGTCATCCAGGTACAGTGCATCATCATAGCTTGTATTCTTTGACTAAAAATAATGACTTCACTGAACCTCTCTTTTTGTATAGCAATATATTCCATTACACCATATCTAGGTTTAGGTCCTTGAAAAAATACCTTCTGAGCATGGACATCAATAGGATTTTTTTTTCTGTATCGATAAATTAAATGGGATTTTTTTTTCAATTATTGCAAATTACCTCACTATTCTGTATTGTACATCCCTGTATTCATGATAAGTTCAATCCCATTTGTAACAACTCTTCGATTATACTCCTATTTGCATTGATTATAAGAGACTTCTTCAAATTGAGGTCTGACAACCTTCACTTATATTGGTCCTTTGCAAGATATTTCAATCAATAATACAGAATAAGTGCACTATAAATGAAAACGGGTGTGCTACGTGTACAGGGCTTATAAAACTCAATGCTAATATCTACTTTATCACACATTACACGTTACTAATCGGGAGTAACAATAACTGATTGATCTCGCATGAATTTTAATTCTGTGATTTCAGAAAAAAAATTATCACTAGATACAATCTATAATCCTTATTCTAAGTTGTCACATGCTGATTTTTTTAAATTTATTTGCCTCAACATTGCCTGCCTCCTGTTTGATTTTAATAATTAGCTATTAAAGCTGATATTGTTTTGGCCCAAACTTTCGGAAATGTATGGTTGCCATATCTGTTATAAAACTACTTGAAGCATGTCATTCAAATTTGAATAGTGCATTAAAATATATTTTAAATGAAGTTAAACAACTGTATGTTCCTAACTTATTTTCAAAGTTGACATTCACTGAAAACCCGGTTGAGTCCAGCTTTGCCAAGACGAATTTGGATTTTTCCGGTGAATATCGCTCACCAAGAAGATCCCTTGATCTGTCACTAATCGCTGATCAACTTCCACCTATGGTTGATGAAAAGGTGCTTGCTTTCTTCAAATCATGAGTTTTTGTGTTTGTTACTCTTTCACATGATAGAGGATAAACAGTTTGTGATGGAAAATATACCTCTCTGTGTGACTACAAAATTTCAGCATGTATTCTGAACTGTGTCTTTCATCATAGGGGGACTCCAAGTCAAAGAGTACGATTTCAACGCTGTCTTCACTATCCAGTGGAAATATTTCGAGTAATGGGTATGTTTCCTGATGATTGGTTTTAATTGGCAATATAATACTGGTAGATTATCGAAATGTAAAGCTTTATAGTTTCTGAGCGTTTGTAAGTTGATAGAGACTCTAGACAAGTGGTTGGCAAACTGTAGGTCACGGCCCAATTTTGGGCCTTTTAGCCAATTATATCGGGCCGATACAAGTGTTAGAAACTTACATGTTGCTGCAACAACTAACTTTATTCCCGACTTTGATATAGATTACTGCAAGCAATTTCACAAATTGCACTGATTGATGGAATAGACTAGTAATTAGGAAGCTTTTGCATTGTACAACTTACCTATATTTCACTTTCACAGGTATCAGTTATCTATTAATAGTTACTGTGGTATGTTTCACATGTAATGCTGGGCCTTTAATTATTACTGAAGAGAGGATTCAGACCATCGTAATAAAAGCTTGCCAACCACTGCTCTAGACCTTCAATATAAGTGACATGTATGATATGTAGCCAACTGTTGTTGATGCTCAGAAACTTGTCAAAGCTCCTTTGAAGTTCTTTAATAGGACTGATATATTTTGAAATCAATTTGTGAGGTTATGTGAGCATTGTGAGCATTTCTGTATTAATGGTAAGTTCTGCTTGTCAAGTGTATTTAGGCCTTTGAACCAGCTTACTTATTAAACAAATGCAAATAATGCGTTGGTCTTGGATCCAATTTTTATGAGAAAATGCAGTCAGTCTGTCATAAGATTTTTATTGATTGATGAATTATTAAAAGTTATGTTATTAATGTTATTAAAAGCGGTTATGAAGAAAATGGCAGAAATAACATTTGGCGCAACAAAGAAAAGTAGTTTCTTATGTGGCTCTGGATGAAAGAAGTTGACTTGACTGTTTAAGTGATCTGAACCGGATCTTCTAAAAATCTTTGTTTTGCCAGATCTCAAAAAGATAAATCCTCACCCAGCACAACTGTAACCACAGTTACAACAAGAAAACTTAAGTATGTATTTCATTTATGGCAATACAGGTCGAGAATACTTTAACAGAAATTCTAAAATCCAGAACCTCCAAAATCCGGAAGTTTTTGAATGCTGACATGAAACTCCACAAAGTGTTTTTCAGTTTCCTTTTATTTAACAAAATTTACCTTTTGTTCAAAAACAAAATACAAATGGCGTATGGGTACTGAAATCTGAAAACTGAAATCACATGACATCGTATGTGAAGACTGACTATCTGATGGTTTTATTTATTAAAAAATTAATAGAAATGTATATACAATTATATTCAGGGTGAATATTTAAAATTTATTTCGAAATATATATGGATATTGTGTTTAAACTTGGGTCACATCCCTGGAAATATCCGAAACAAATCTGTAATCCAAAACACCTTCGTCCCTGCAATTTTGGATAAGGTATTCTTAACCTGTAGTGTATAATTTAAAAATTCCGGTATACTTTTGGCTGTAACTTCACCATACAACAAATGATGAGAGGGAACTGTTATTATCTCATAAGCACCTTCAGTATAAAAGTGAATAAAAGAGATGAGATAATGTAAAAGATGTAATAATAATGATAGATAGATAGATAGAATGAAGTGGGCCAAAAAAAAATAACTTAATATTCCCATCAAAATTACCTCAAGTTTAAAGACTTCCTCGTTAAAATCAGGGCTGCTATGTTATTTATCTTGATAAAATCAACACTTAGCAATGTTATCTCACCTGGATATTTGACTTTGGGGAAAGTTAATCAAATCCTAATGAAATATCGAAAAATTGTATTACCTTAAAGTTTGCTTAGTGAATACTGGCATTCGTTTTGTCAAATTGATCTAACCATTTTTTTCAATTCAGGACTTCCTCGTCTGCTGTAAGCGCCCAAAGCATTGAAGTCCTAAACGAATCTCAGTCCCAGTCAGGTTTGATATTATGAATATATCTTTAAACTTAGTTTTAATGTTTACTATTGATAGGTACCTGTTTCAATATCGAATAAATAATCAAAAAGACAACAGAATTTTTAAAATCACCAAACTTTAGCTCTTGTCAATGGATCAGTAGCTGAAACTGCAATACAGGACCTGTCCAAAGTGGCAGAAATTACTGAACAGAGTCCACATATGAAGAAAGAAATAAAGAAGGGAAAGTTGGAGATTATTGCTGTTGTCAAAGTAAGAACCATTAGAATGTGAGGCTACCTATGGCTGGACTATTATAGTTCACTAGAATCCAACCTTACTTATGACATACTCCTAGTAATTTTATCTCCATAAACATCGTACACTATATGTAAAGAAATGAATAGTAATAATGGACTTTAATATTCTGGGACTGATTAATGAAGCACCATTAGATATGTTTATCCACTTTATGAATTTTCACCTACTGAAGTATCTCATGGAACAAATTAAATTCATTTGGAGAGAACCCACTGTATAAACTTGTATAACTTATTATTATTATTTATTTCAGTATTATTGTTGTTCAGTTATTATTAATGGTGGTGTTCTGTGACATTGTTAATGATACTGCATATACATCAAACTTTGAACTTTGTTCCGATATTATGATTTTTGTAATTCATTTTAACATTAAGTTGTTCAAGCTCAAGTTCACTTTGTTTCAGAGTGACATGAACGAACAGGACTCTCATTTGCAAGATGAAAAAGTCCTGAAAAAGCAAGAAAAGATAGCAGGTGATGAAATTTATTACAGTATGTGTTCACTGTCAGCACCAAACGTTACTGAAATAAATCCAATCGTGACACAAGACAAGGGTAAACGACAATTCTCCTTATTTTTTGACTTTCGAAGCTTTTTCGCTTAACTTTCTTTTTTGTGTTCAGTAAACAAGGAAAAGACAGAAGTGCAACCTGGAAGCTCAAAGCCAAAAAAAAAAAGACGTACCAAACGCCCTAAGAGTCTAATAGCCGGGGTGAAAGATTCCGACAGGCATAGCTCTCGAAACGATGTCGAGAAAGAATGTATGTAGAGATATGACTAGTCTTCCTGATTATAGCTGTGTGAAGATGCTAGTTATCACCAATAACATTTAACAATGATATTCATTCACATCTGAATGTATATGAAACATCAATGTATGAATGCAAGATAGTTCAGTGTCATCATGCATGGTTACTTAGTCCTGTAGGCAGGGATACCATCTGCCTGGAACGAAAATAAGCACTTTCGGGAAAACATCTAATAGCCAGAAAATGAACAAAAATCGTCTTTTGTAAGCGAGAAAGATCATCACTCAAAATATTTTTTATCAGGAATGCTTCAGCAGTCCTTTGTCCTAGGAAAAATCGTAACCAACATATGTGATTAGATACTTTCCACGTCTAATAAGACAAACTAAGAATGCAAATCCAAAATGAGCAGGTTTTTTGAAATAAGAAAAAAATAATATTTTTATAGTAAATATAAATTCTCAGAAATAAGCATGATCTGGCAGCCCTGCCTATAGGAGAGGCATCAGCTTGATATTGTGATACCTATGCTTGGTACTATGATGTAAAGTTATTGATGCCATGCACCCCAGTAGTTATATTAACTGCTTTTGTAATTACATGTGTTTTAGTGTAGCTTTCAGTGTTGTTTCACCGTGCATGTCATTGATTAAATCCAGGGCCCAAGGTACGTCGTAGCAGAAGCCTCATTCTTGGGAAAGGAAAGCGGAGTGACTACAAAACAAATTCTGCCACTGACTTACAAAAAGCGGAAAGTATGGATACCATTGTTGTATGTCTCGAGTAAACGTAAGCTTTTGTAACACAGTGAATGAGTAACTTTGTGTTTGTGTATCACACCATTCACTACTAACAACAACTTACCGTTGCTCATTGTAGACTTGTATTGGGTGTCACTGTGTTCTTTTATTTATATCTTGCATTATAAAAGCGCATAGTGACTTACTATATTTTACACATACTAATTCCCCTGTTTCAAATACATAAATCCACCATAAAAAATATAATTCTTTTTACGAAGTGACAATGAAATCACGTGTTTCAGCTTTTTGACTTTTGATTTGCCCAACATGGCATCATATGTCATTTCTGTTTAGGACATCACCCCCGGATATGAGGTTGTCTGCCGCTGTGATATATAATCTGTTACTACTTAGTGACTATTCAGTGAAATATTGCAAATTAAATTAAATTAATCAACTTTAAAGTATAATTATTTTTCGTAATTATTCAAATTTACCATCCATTGAAATTATTAAAAACAATTCTATGGAGTTTATGTAGTTGCTTACATCTAAGCTCCAAAATGTCATCAATGAAAGAATACGTTATATAGTGTATTTTCGCTATTCAAACCATTTCCTGCTTAGTCTTAGACGGTCAACATTAGCCAAAGGGCTGTGTGTGCTATGCCAAGGTCTGCCTTAGTCCTATTTTTAGAATCATGCACAGGGCTTGTTCACTGAAAACTACGGTACCTCCAACAACAGCATAAAACTAGCTGCACATCTTGGAATTCTAGAATGTTATTGCTAACATTGTTTATATATTTTATTATAGTATGTATTGAATAAGTTGTTTGTTTTAATTCCGTAGTTCAACTTCTATGGGTAAAATTTGAATAACTTCGATTATTGAAAGTTTGTCTACTCATGCTTTGCGATAAATCTAGCATCTCGTCATTGTGATGGTAAGATAATTCATTTATATATATTTACTAGGTAATGGAGACTTATATGTTGAAGGCTATGAAAAAGAATCATGTGTCACTGTTCCTGAAAATGAACTTCAGAAGCATAGCAAGAAAAAGAAAAGTAAAAGTGTGACTAAACTCTTCTCGAAGATCGGACGACTTCCTTCAATGAAAAAGAAAAAAAGAGACCATGGTGTGTGTATAATGCTAATGTATAATTTCATCCGCTACAAAAGAATACTAATCAATGACAGAACTAATTTGTGGTTGTAACTTTATCTCAGCTGGATTTAGGCGTTTAAAAAAGCACTTCAGTGAATTTTAACTTTGCTTTACTATTTTTAATTATTATCAATGTGGAGTATGAGAAAATATATAAGAGTTGTTAGAGGTGTCCTCGTTTCAAAGTCAGAAAAGTAATTTATCATCTATCTTGGGTAAAAAAAATTGCTAACCTCATTTGATCTAAATTTCTGCGAATAACGATTCTCCCTTCTTTTGAAGTTGCAGACATTGTTGAAGAAAATGATTTGATGGGAGAGACAAGCAGTAGCAGACAAGAAAACACAACACCTCAGCCAGGACAAGATGACTTGTCTTCCGAGTTTTCTCATGGTATTCCGAGACCGGCTTCATCTCACATGGGAAGCGAAGTGGAATCTAACATTTCCGACATTGCATCTCCCTCACTGTCTTATACTTCGTCCTTAGTATCTCCGGAGGACAATAAATCATCAGTGAAGCGCAGCAAGAGTTTAAGAAAAAGATTATTTGGAGGAAAGAGGAAAGCAACAAAAAATTAATGTTCTGGGAATTGTATTAAATACTGAAAACCGTGTAATTCGGTTTGTTTTTCATATGGAAAATTGTTATTCCATTTAGGTGGCATGTGGTAATTACAACTCCTGCAAGTGTATTTTTTATGAGAAATACCAGAGTGATGCAAAGAAAAATTTAAAGCCTCAGAACCACTTTTCACTGAACATTGCTGTAGATATATGGTCTATTCTTTATTTGTTGAACTCGTTTTATTAGCGTGGTTCAATGGTTGGTTTTCCACTCCTCTTGTCTTTATTGCAAATCAATATAACCACATAGATTTCTCGTACAAATATTATGAACTATTATTAGCTCTGGTTTGAGCAAGCATACACACCCAGTCCTTGCATTACTATGTATTGTATTGCTGAGTAATGGAATAGGTAAAGAGAATTCCATTTTTCCAGTTACCTCCATTAAAAAATAAAATTTTAAATCATAAGTTTAACCAGTTATTTCAGCAAAGATTCAGTTTAAATTAATTCTAAAAATAAATGTATTACTTATTTCCAATATCTGAATTAATTCATCATAACAAACAATTGAATCAGTAGAATGTGTACGTAGAGTAGTCGGTGAACATTTATTTGCTACTTAGATATAGGATTCAAATTGTCATACTGCTGATTGACTGCCACATATGCTATACTATGACTTGCTTATCATGACATCTTTGAGCTGTACATGTTAAGATGCTTTTATAATTTTCATCCATCTGTTATTTAGTCTGCAGTTATGTCATTATTTTATTACAAAAAATTCTAATCACCTTGCTGAAGTTTCAGTAGGTCTCTTGCTTGGGTTTCGCTCTCATTTCCAATATGGTCTGCATTCAATCACCTTCATTCTGTGTACTGTATTTCGTTTAACTGTGTCAAAGCTTGCAGCACTACTTAGAGATGTGCATTCCAGTATCAAATTGGTTATAGTGTTTTTTTTTTTTAATTCTTATGACCAAATTGATTAGGTGGGCTAACTTATCTGCTACCGAAATAGAGTAATAAACTTTTTACCGATGATCAACAGGCAATTAAAAGAAATGTATTCCCTTATTTTCGAAGAATATTTTTTAAAGTTTCACTGTAATGTTGTTGTTTGTAAAATTATCATTTGTCTGTGATTTGTATCCAATGATATCTTTCTGTAAAGGTTCTTTAACACTGTAAAGTAATGACTTACAGTGAAGTAATGACCCATAGATCATTTACACGAATCTTTTCGGCGAAAGTGCAGTTTATCTACAGGTCGACTACTGATTTCTTGACTGTTTTGCTATCTGCTGTTCTCAACTATGTTGCTTCTGTACAATGTTATGAAAAGTTTTAATGGAAAAGTGAATTACACTGTATATTTTCAATCATTGCAACAAATTATCGAATCACTTAATAGGATGGAGACAATTTATAGGTTCATTACAATTTTTAGTGTTTAGCTTTGTATTTGTGTTATTAAGTTGAATTTTCGAATGGATAATCTGCATTACTGAGACTAGGTGCGTGGTGTGAATACAGGATTCACCCGATTGCAATTTTTTCTACTTTATAATCAGTTTAACAAGTGTGGATGCCCTGTACAGTCGAGACTCATTAATCTGATGCAGCTAGATCCAAGTGTCGATCATCCCATACATTTTACCCTCTGTGCTTCCATAATCGTAGTCATGTCTGTGCTTCCATATTCTCAGTGAAGAATTTTAATACAAAAAGAAAAATTCATTCATTCATATTTTTAACAAGAGTTTGCATGTTTCCACTGACCCCTCAATCCAAGTAGTGGTAGAACAACATGTCTCTGGCNAGATATCTGCAAGCGAAGGCTCGCTTAAGACTCAAAAATTAAATTTTCAATGTCATCGTGAAATGAACACACCAGTTTCAATTCAATCCCAAACATGTCTCATTACAAATGTCAGAGATTGTGTACATGTATTTCGCACATCTCACGATAAAACAATGTGAATCGCATCATTAATACTCACTTACTGCCGCAACAAAATGTGTTAAAAGAGGTTCTGATTGATACCTCTTTGACTGTACATAACTCCATTTTAGCTTGTCTCGTTAACAGTGGTTACATTTTCAATGCAGTATGTACTATGTCATAAAGTTACTACTCTTTATGTGTGTTGCTTATTGCTATTCCGAATTGCAATGTATACTATTTTATAAGGAAATTAGATTCTTAAGAGGACCATCAGAATATCTTTAAATATAAATATTGATAAGCATAAAACGAGCTGAAAAGTAATATTGTTTGTGAAAAAATCATAAACTGAAAGCAGTTCCATTTGCTGCAGTATGTATGTGATTTCATTGCAGAACTTAGTGCGTATTGTTCAATTAGCAGTATCATTGTATACTTCATTAAATAGTGTATCTGATTCATAGGTTCTATTGCAACACTCAGTATCTTACTTTTTCCGCTGTATCACTGTAATGATATAAAGGTAGTGATAACTTTCCAAACTAAATAGTATAATATTGAAGGATGGAACTATTTCTGTAATTTTTAGTGCATTCCAACCCACACTAGTAATAGATAATGTGGCATTCGACCCCCATTTTCATGTTTTCCTACGATTGATAATTATCATTCTATGTAAACCTTGGTCAATCTTTCGTAATCCATCCATCCATCCATCCAGTAATCCATGTGAATTGTGATGATCCAGACACTGACTAAATGATTTTTGCACTAGTAATAACTGCTCAAAAATTTTTATTCAATTAATATTTTCTGCTCATGAATATTGCTTCCAAACATCTGAATAAATTCCCAATCACAATTGTTTCAATTTGATTCTATTTCTGTGACTCCCTATTCATTAATTGCTTGGATCCTGAAATACATCACCAAATCAAGGAATGTAGTTTTTGTTATTTTCAGGGTTGTCCCTGCAATATTAAAAAGTGGAAATTAAAAAAATATATAGCAAATTCACTGGTCAAGTGTTTGATGCTATCTACAACGTTAACATTGTTATGGGCTATGCTATACAAAGTACTTGTGAATCAAAGGTTGGGATTAGCGTAACAGTGTCATATTCAATAGCAAATCAATAACAACTTTTTTTTCAGTCATTATATTCAGGTTTGGGTTGAATAAAAATACTGAAGCAACGCCGAATGCGATCACTGCGCATTCAAAGTAAAGAAATGTCGTTTCCATGCTGCTCCAATCATGGTGTGATTTATTTCTTTTACGACCACGTGGTCGTTAGTCTTCTGGATTTACGCGGGTTAATATAATAATGGAAACGCGCCCTCGAGCGAGAGGGGTTGCAGTGTAGGTGATGAATCGAAATCGCTGTAGCGATGGCGGCTCGCCCGAATCGAACTATAGGTGAAGTGAATCACAAACACAATGTTTGTAACAGTTCATGCTGGTATTTTCTGCTATTTTATTGTAAAATGTTAGACGTAAACCTAATGATTTTGCACTCATTCTGCTCATTTTTTTAGCAGATCCTTTACTTATTTCGTATGATTGAAAATAAGAGAAATGGATTCTGTTTTGGAAGAATACAGATCCTCTTTAGCGGAGCTCACATTCAATAGTAAACCCTTAATAAACATGCTCACAGTGCTTGCGGAAGAAAATTTTGGCCACTCTGCTGATATTGTCAGAATTATTGAAAATCAATTGTATCAGGTTTGTTTTGCAACGAAAATGTGGTATCTTAAAAATAATATCTAGTCTATTTAAAACTCATGTCATTGCTAAATGTGGTATTCAATATTATTTGCCGATTTCATCAAGGAAACATACGTATATATGCACTTTCCAAAATCATTCATGCCTTCAGTATTGATACTGCATGCCATGTTGCATTCCATGCATCAAGATCTTAGATATTGGGTTGAGTTAACCTTCGACGTAGCAGCATGAAAAATGATTATTCCGGAATAATTGCATAATAAATTTACTACAGCGTAACTTCGTTTGACTTCAGTACAAATGAAATAATTTTCTCTGTGTCATACTGCCTGAACTTTCTCCAATTAATCCTTTTTCACAAAAATTCACCAGCAATTATAGTGTGTCATTTCTACATTCTCTCATTGTGATATAAACATTATAAAACTTACAGTATTTGTTTGCTGATTTTTAATACACTTGTTTTTATTTTAAGGCTCTAACCAGTCAAAGATTGCCAGTTTTGTATTTGATCGACTCGATCGTGAAGTCCTATGCACCTTACATCAGCTTGTTCAGTTCCAATTTGATTAAAACCTTCGTTAGTGTGTTTGAAAAGGTAGAGGTTGAATATGTCATGTATTTTTGTTTCTTCATTCATAAACTAGCAGAGCACCTGTTTTACCCACATGAAGTAAAGGCTGGCATTGTTGACAGCAAGTATATTTTTTTGTAGGAGATATTGCTGTTGATGGAAATTTGTTGATGAGAATTTTTAAGTTATTTTAATTTGCCCGATTGCAATTAATCTTTGAGATGAGAATGTGCTGTTACTGAATATTTTTGAGTTCAGTGATAAGGCGACTAAATCAGTTTCGAATCACACTTGCATCTGTAATGTCATAGAAGGGTGTTATAGAGAAAATAAAATCTGTCTAGAATCTCTCTCGCTTCGCGAAGTTACCAAAAAAGAGTAAATGTGGACAGAGATACCAACAGACATATGAAAGCACTTTATATATTTAAATAGTTAATTTTATTTTTCATATTTATTGAATATTATAATAACAAACTATTAATCGAACTATAAGAAGTTGTATAGTTATGTAATTTATTCACTTAACCTCAAATTTTTATATAATACTTGATGTCACGATATTTACGTATATTAGTGATGAATTTACTGTGTCTCTGAAGATATTTGCTACTGCCTTAAAACCTAAACCCCCCACTCTCGTTGTTCCCTCTAAGATTATGGACATGGACAATATTGGCTGTGTTGGTATCCACTGCTTTGCAGTATGCATTATGCTCCTATACCATATTTTATATGCATTTGTCACACCTCATATTCTGAACTGAAACCCTGCTACCAATCGGTAATAATTTAAGTTTTAAATTAGCCCTGACTCTAAGTCACAACCCTGATTCTTCTTTTTTGAAGTTAAGTACAAAATATTTGTAAGCCACTGTCTTACGATTCAAGTCATTTTCTGGTGGTGCAAATTTAGTTCAACACAGTGTGTTTTTATAATTTCTATTAGGCTGATACGAAAGTGCGTCAAGATCTTTATAAACTCCGGTCAACATGGAGTAGTATGTTTTCAAGGTCGCTGCTGCATGATCTGGATGTCGCAGTGAAACAATACGACCCGAATTGGCCAATAAGATCACGGAAACCTACTCATCCAAGCGGATTGACATTGGTAGATTTGTTTATTTCTTTCGTTTATTCAGATCAAATCCCATTTGTGTATAGTAAAACTTACACCAATGCAGCTAATTCCATACCTTATAACTTTACAAAATGCTTCACAAAAAGCTCTACAAATTATTCCATGTATAGGGCATTTTATTTTATCATTCTCAATTAATGTTATGATTGTGCCAAAATGAACTAACTCACATGTAGTATTATATAGCTACACCACGAGTATGATGTATGTATACTCACCATGTGAATAAGCGGAAAGCCCCTTTTCAGCAATGATTAAAGATGTCTGTACAGCCATGATCCTGAAAGTTTTTCCTAGCAATCACTGGGTGCGTTTGAGTTGCCTAAGAGGGGGTGTTGGAAAACACTAGACAGGCATTGAGTGAAATTATGTAGGAAACAATTTTTGAATCAGAACATATTGAAGAATGCTTTTGAAAACATATTCAACTGTAGCTTTATTCTATGTTGTTTTTCATTATCAGACATTTTCAATTGCCCCTGTGGTTCATGTTTTAAATATTTTCCTAAGTATAATGTAGATGGGGCATTCGCTGGCCTAAATATATAACGTTCTAGCAAGCTAGAAGCTATTATACAATGTTCTAACATTTAAGTTAAACCATTTATACAGGATGAAAGAGTGGCTGCTATGATTGCTCCATCTTCCCCTGGTGAAGACTCCTCAGAAGAAGAGGTATACAGAGCTGGTGAAGTTTATCAAGCTGCAGATGCTGAAGATCTTTTGGAAGCATCTGAAGGTCAAGAGATATTAGTGGAGGAGGAAGAAATATTGGTGGTGCGTTTTATATTAAATCTCTATCTTCATAGGCGTGGAAAAGTGGAAAATTAAATTTTGCGGTTTCGCAGCACGCCTTAGTGTAATTGATATTCAGGAGAAATATTTGAGTATTCAATTTTGCTAGCATTGGAAAATAAGTATGTTTTTCCGCTTTCAAAAATTTTTTTTATCTCTATCCGCAACAAAAACCAAACCGCACTGCACATGTATATGACTAATCATTAAAAAAATTCTATTGATCGCTGTGCATGCAGAAATTTTCTAACTACCGTACTATGGACTGAAGCAAGTGTTTTCTCATGATTATGGTGCCTATTATGGGTGTTAAGTGGAACTGCATTCTGGTTATTTCCATGTATGCGTTACCAAGACGACTCGCACAGCCAGTATGGTACCTTTATGTGATCACAGGAATACAAAAAAATCAGTATTCGGCTAAAACGAAAGAATAATTTTGAAATAAAAATAAAAGTGATATTTTTCAATTAAAATAAATGTCAAATTGTGTTTTGATTGTCTTGACTTGGCGTAGATGTAACGTCATTGTAGGGCGTCAAATTATAAATACGGCTGTGTAAAATAAAATTCCCCATCCGGGGAATAACCTTCGATTCGTATCCATCCCTCGTTTATACATACAAACTGCAATGAACTTATAGCTTAGGGCCTCATGCTCCATACCCCAATTACCCCAACTTGCAGTATGGTTACATAGCTCAGTGTATATAAGTTCGTTTCAGTTTGTGGTTTAAGGGTTATTTATATTGTATCATAATCAGAGAAATCACTGATATAAGTGACGTCATAACATAAATCGATGCTTGGAGGGTAAAACAAGTATTTTCCATTATGCGTGTGCAAGTCGTCTCGGTAATGTATACATGGAAATTACCTACATTTCTTGTATACGGCACTGGTGTTTTTTGATGTTACCAAGCCAATCTAATTTTTAATTATAATCTATTCTCTTTTGATGTCTTTCACTAGGATGAAGAAAAGTACGATGAACTTGAAGAACTCGAAAGAACGCTTCTGAAAAAAAAGGAAGAACTAAATAAACTGATGTCTCTTGACTCAGAGAAGCCAGGAACTTCTTATTCTGGTATGGATTGAAAGTGCTAATCTATTTCTGTTGCTATGCATATGAATTTTATCTATTTACCACTCTTGAGCACTTAGCCAGATAGCACTATTTCGTGGGTTATTTGAAAATACAATGGAGAGTCATACTTATATACTAAAAATATTAGTTGTTATCAGGGATGTTAAGTGATAAATAAAACCTTCGTCTCCTACTCGTCAATTTGTGGTACCTCAGACTGCTCAGTTATAGATAAATATAAGAAATGAATAATAATAAAGTATCACCGAAGATTGTGAAGAACTTGAATCTGAAATTTAACCTGAAAAACTAGGTTAAGCATATCATGAATCTATTATTACAGTTGAGAATCCCTTATCCGAAATTCCTGGGACCGAAAGTGTTGCCAATTTCCCATTTTCTTGGATTTCGGAATATATTTTTATTTATTATAACTAAGCGGGCCCTTTTACATATGTTTTTGTTGCCCTTGGCTGGTTTCCCAACACATAGAAAAAATGTACACCTTTTGTTTATGATTTTTTACTATACGGGTATTACGTATAAGGTATAACTTTTTATTTTTAAATTGATGAAGTAATGATGTTAGTCATGTTACACACATGGGGGTGAAATTCAGATCTCACGTAAAAATATTGTTTTGTAATTGCTGTACAAAAAACTTACGAACTTGATGATAAAAACTTTGGGAATTTGGAATTTCGAATAAAGGATTCTCAACTGTATTAGGGTATTTTAACATAACATTTTTATGACAAGGTAAATTTATAAGTTGAAAATGTTCTTATACTTACTCCACAGCCCTGTTTTTTTATTCAAATAAAGAAATTAATGTAACAATATTTCTCTAGCACAAATTGTAACAGATCAAGAAGAAGTAAAAAGCCAGATGGAACCTCAAGATGACGACTTGCATATCAACCCAAACCAAGAAACTTCTCACGATGTAGAGTAAGTTCTTATCATTTTTTTATGTTCTCTTGATGTAATCTTTCGGCTTCTTCTCGCTTCTCGCTCGATTTAAACATGCGCCATACTTCCTGATTCAAAAGTTATTTACGCTTTCTGTTGAATTTTTCTTTGTACAGTATTCGGTACTGGAATTGGACTTTTCATTGTATTAACCAAAAAAATTTCCATCATTGAGTAATTATTGTAGCGAGAAGAAGATGCACCACCATACTTTTATCATCAAATACATTGTCATAAACTACAAGTGGATGTAAGTTTTTAAATGTGATGTAGTATTTTCTGGAGTGCAATTTCACAAACAGAATTTTCCAAAATCTCCATTATAAAAAGAATACTGCTATTTTTTCGTATATTATAATAAATTTTATCAGCGCGAGTTTAACAGGTTCAATTATTAGGGATTGTAGCTTTGCTTCGAAGCGGATTTGTTAATGCTCATTGCCAATGCGTACATGACACTAAAATGTATACTAATGAATCACTGCAGAATTAAAGAAGTTGAAGAGCTTGAGGAACCTGAAACAAAACGTGTGAAATTGAGCGACGAAAGCGAAATCATCCAGGAATTTCCACCCATGGATGCTGAGACACCAGAAACAACTCAAATCGAAGGTGTCATTGAATATTTACTAATTATGTGCAAATATATATATATATATATTAGATTTGAATATATAGAGAAATGGGACATTCGTCAACTGAGTTACACCAATATTGTACTGCACTAGAGTGTCCTACAGTACTAGCTGGGCATGAGCACTCAATTTGGATTAGAGCAAATTATGACTTGGCTGAGCATTGTGCAAGCAAGTCATTTCGACTTTAGTCTAGTGTTTACTGTAGCCTCATTTATGCCTGATGAAGAATTCATTTAGTAGATTTTTAACCTTTAGCTTTTTTTTAAGATACAAATGCTGAAATTGGGCCTGTATTGCAAGATATGAGTACACAGACGGACCTAACACTACAAAAAGAGGCAGAATCTCAAGTGACAGTCGAAACCCAGGTAAAATGAGTTGATGACACCTTCGAATCGTACGTGTTAGTTTATCCTGGCTTCAAGTTTCATTTGTTTAGGACCAAACAACACAGTACAGATATCGAAAGAAGACGAAAAACTTTCTCTCTCAGTACAGAGTTCCTAGCAAGAGTGTTGCTACTTACTTCAGGATTAAGACAAAAGAAGTGTCAACTCAGTATTCACCACCCACTGATTATCAAGGTTTCTATAGTTTGAGTTTGCCTTACACGTTTTATCAGTCATATTGGAATTTGGAAAGCCATTATATAATGCCTTGAACGCAAGAACCTGACATCTTGATGATATCTAAACCTCTGATGATATCAGTTATACTGGTGACCAGAATCATAATTACATGGAATAAATGTAAAATGTTGTTCATCAGGATTGGCACATGCTTGTGTTGAATCTAGAGTTAGCAGTCACAGGTGAAAAATTGAAGGGACCTACGTTCACAAATATGAAGTTTATACAATCGTTCATCTTTTACACCATATACATATAGGCTAATAGGGGGATTGCCTGTCCAGAAATGTAAAAGTAATAATTTTCGCTGAAAGTGAAAAATATGGCAGTGAAAGCAGTTTGATTGCCACTAAGATGCACTTTCTTCCTTTTGTGCATTGTTCTGGAATGCACCTGGATCGAAACTAGTTTAGATTTGTTGAGAAATGGTGAAGTTGCTTCAAGACAAACAAACAAGGTTTCGTGTCTATTTCTGGTATATACAAACTTTTCCCTAGACAGTTAGACTGTCCTGCTGACTGGATGTTGACCTCATTGACATTTAATTTTATACAATAATTTGTGTTGCTGCTTTTACCTTATTTTTTTGATCTAATGATCTCTTAGACGCTGCAGCTGATAGCACATCAACACATCCCGACGGAGGAAAACCTGATATTACTGGGTCGTTATTTGGCAATAAAGAACGATCAGCTTTAAGAGAATACGTTTCTGCCCTCAAGGACGATTTTCTTCCCCAAGGATATACGAAACACGCGGGACTGGTGTTGCGAAGCTTATACGTACAACGGCGACAGGGGTTACTCTGTGACATTACCTTGGGAGCTGAAGGTATTTGTTAACATTTATGATGACTTAAGTTAAACACTTAGGTAGATCAAGTCAAAATTGAATTCACATTCGACTGAATTCTTTTTATGTTTGTGCTAATTTTTCTCTTGTGTATATTCAAATATGAAGGCACTTACCAACATTCAGTCAATTGATTCAATTCTAAGTTTTGTGTTTAGTGCCCGTTATGTTTTGCTGCGATTCGCCACACTGTTGCGGGTGATAGCACAGGAGCGTTCGCGAAAGCTTTATATTCTCGTTGTTTGCGTTGCTTGCGGACTTTCCGTGGTATTTGAATATTCAATATATGGAAAAGTGGAAATGATAAAAAAATAATAGAATGTAATATATGGAATCCAAAATTAATATTAGTAATGGAAAAATAGTTTAGACAATGTTCGATTTGGGTGGATAAAAGTACTCACTCCAAAAGGAAACTCTGGTTTGAGATACATCGGGACTTGAGCTTTATGAAATACTTTGCATGATTTTGAAAAGGGAATTCAGATTTTAACTCTGATGAAAATCAAAAGATTCTGATCCTGAATTAGATGATAGTTTGACTCCTACTCAAAAATTTTCCAGATAGCACACCTTATTTTTTTAATAGGTCGAGTGTTCAAGGCGCACAAGTCAGTGCTTGCAGCATCGAGTGATTTTTTTTATACATTGTTCGCATCTGAAGAAATTGAAAAGACTCCGCTAAGTCACATAGAGTTACAAGGCATTACAGGTAAGGCTTTAGATATCCTGTAAATTTGAGAGCTACCAGAACGTCTTTGTATTTGTTAAAATATAATTGCCACTGTCATATCAGCTAAAGCTTTGGGCCTGGTACTTGACTACATCTATACATCTGTACTACCTATGGGAAGTTTATCTAGCATTGAGGAAATCATCACAGCTGCGAAGAGATTGCAGATCCATACACTGGTGTCGACATGTCCAGCTTTGGAACAGGCTGTTGCTAAGAGACTCGATCTTGCAGGTTCCTTTATATCAGGAGTTTTTTTTTTGTTTGGAAATGCTTGATTTTTTTTAATATCTGTGCATGAAACCGCAGTCAGAAATAGATAGTGTTATATCTCTATACCTTAAATGTGTTTAGTCGAGGTGGCTTGAACACAAAAACTTGAATTCGATACCGAGTATGGCATGAACAGTGTCAATCCTTCCCCAATGGTTTATATACAGGGCTACCATCTGCCTGGACCAAAAAATGAGCACGTTCGGAGAAACATCTTACTACGAAAAAATAAAGAAACAAAAATTCACTAATTATATTTCTCATTAGAAAAGCAGTCTTTTGTCTTTTGGAAATCAGCTTGTGCATCTCATAAATTTCTGGAAACAGAAAGGGGCATACCGATAGTCATAACCAACATATGTGATTAGATTACTTTCTATGTCTGAAACCTGAACCTAGCACCCAAATCAAAAATAAGCACGATAATATTTTCTATTCCTATTAGGGTTCCATAGCATTTTATGTTATCCTTGGTATTGTATGTAGTCTTATGCATAGGTAAATCATAGGTTTCTCAAGTTAAGTTATAATAGAAGCACATAATATGAAAAATGGTGAAAAAGAACTAAATGAAATATTTCCATACTATTTTGAACTTAAAAAAATGTTGTCATTACATGATTTTATTTGATCATTTCAACAAGTTTCCTTCAATTCTAGTTTTTCAATGTTAAGTAAGCCCTTGCTCAGTGTACTGGCGATGCACTTTATTACATATTTGATTCATTCTGTTATTTTTCAAGGTTGGCTTATTTCAAACTCATCTCTTCTGTGTCCAAGTGACAAACATCCATATGTCGAAGCCGTGAATACTTTAAGATTTCTTGGGTCGTCCGGGACAATGGTGCATTCTGGTAGTGACAAGCAGAGAAGCTCTGTTGGAGACAGCGGGCCTGGTGACTTCATTTGCCATGCCGATCGAGATGTTGCCAGGTTATTGATAAATTCATACTTTTTTCCAACGTCTACTGGCAATTGAAAAAATAGTGATATGATGGTTGAAGATTGAATGTCATGCCACAGATCTCTTTAAAAATATAATATCTATTTTAATCTAATTGGCATCTCAAAAATGTTGGATATTTGCTGAGAGTGTGTCTTGTACTGTAGACAGTTTATCTGTAGAACATACATCTGATTTCTGCTCAAAGGAATGTTGCAGAATGTGCTCAGTACAAGCTGTAATTACTGCCATTATTAATTTCTCTATCATCGATCACTATAATGGCAACAGCGCCAGTCAAACAGTCATTTATTGGGAAAATATCCCACTCATTTCAATATTTTTGGTAGCTCTCAGTTATCAGCAACAGTAGGTACTGCATTTCTGTTGCCACTAAAAAAACATGAATGATGTGGCCACCCCACTACACTACAACACCACTGTACTTCTGTTTTATTTATTTATTCTTTTTTTCTAGAAAAAAAGTCACTGATTATAATCCTGCATTGAACTCCTATGAACATTTCTCCAATGACGAAGGTATCATGCTGTCTCCACTCACTCCATCGATAGGTAAAATGAAGTTTATATTGAGCGATACATTGCTGCTTCATTGCTGCTGTTCCAGACTTCGAATACTGAATTCATTCGGAATTCGAACAAAGTTTCTGAGGTCGAACTACGTGCGTATGTTGGAGGGCACATTCCATAAGCATACAATACTGATAGTGACTTACAATGCAAAATGCATCTTATGGAAAATGTTGGGTGAAGACATTCAGATGAATGTTTTCAAACAAGAGTAAAAACAAATAGTATAGTTCAACTTAACTGTAATTAAATATATTGAATACGAACTATTTCATGCATACATTTGACTTCTGCATGTACTTCAGTTTGCTCGAGTAAAATCGAAGAGTTGTTGCAACTCTACTGTATATTGGCTAGCAGAACACATGAGAAGTAGTACTGGCCTTACAATCCATTTTTAAACTGAAGTGATCAAATTTCGTAGAATTGAACTTATGCAAATATCTTTCTTTCTCCAGCCAAGCAGAAAAAAAAGCAAGATAAAATCAAGAGTGAATTCATTGACAAAAGCGAAACGGAAAGCGACTTCGATGCTGAGAAATTTAGGAAATCTAACGAGTATGGATATAATTTGATCTGCATGAAGAAATATCGCTTTCTACTCTTCAGTATTCTATTACAGGAAGCATGGTGTCGGCGCTTCACCTGGGATGCTACCGGGGCCTTGGTCAGAACTGACGTCATCATCCGCGTCGAAGATCAAAAAAAAGAAAAAGAAAATGCAGGAAGGTGGGTTTCTTATTAANAGGGGCATACCGATAGTCATAACCAACATATGTGATTAGATTACTTTCTATGTCTGAAACCTGAACCTAGCACCCAAATCAAAAATAAGCACGATAATATTTTCTATTCCTATTAGGGTTCCATAGCATTTTATGGAATCCTTGGTATTGTATGTAGTCTTATGCATAGGTAAATCATAGGTTTCTCAAGTTAAGTTATAATAGAAGCACATAATATGAAAAATGGTGAAAAAGAACTAAATGAAATATTTCCATACTATTTTGAACTTAAAAAAATGTTGTCATTACATGATTTTATTTGATCATTTCAACAAGTTTCCTTCAATTCTAGTTTTTCAATGTTAAGTAAGCCCTTGCTCAGTGTACTGGCGATGCACTTTATTACATATTTGATTCATTCTGTTATTTTTCAAGGTTGGCTTATTTCAAACTCATCTCTTCTGTGTCCAAGTGACAAACATCCATATGTCGAAGCCGTGAATACTTTAAGATTTCTTGGGTCGTCCGGGACAATGGTGCATTCCGGTAGTGACAAGCAGAGAAGCTCTGTTGGAGACAGCGGGCCTGGTGACTTCATTTGCCATGCTGATCGAGATGTTGCCAGGTTATTGATAAATGCCTCCTTTTTTTCACCCTTTACTGGCAATTGAAAAAATAGTGATATAATGGTTGAAGATTGAATGTCATACCACAGATCTCTTTAAAAATATAATATATATTTTAATCTAATTGGCATCTCAAAAATGTTGGATATTTGCTGAGAGTGGGTCTTGTACTGTATGTAAACAGTTTATCTGTAGAACATACATCTGATTTCTGCTCAAAGGAATGTTGCAGAATGTGCTCAGTACAAGCTGTAATTACTGCCATTCTTAATTTCTCTATCATCGATCACTATAATGGCAACAGCGCCAGTCAAACAGTCAATTATTGGGAAACTGTCCCACTCATTTCAATATTTTTGCTCTCAGTTAACAGCAACAGTAGGTACTGGATTTCTGTTGCCACTAAAAAAACATGAATG